>CP136063.1:149405635-149489034 GCA_032622095.1 Siphonodentalium dalli
CACAAGGCGGGCTAGCATCACTAAATTCACCCTCTGGGGACCTCATTCTGCTAGGGGCCCCCAACTGCTATGGCAGACCTAGGATAAGATTGAAGTTCCCCCAGTTGAAGGTTGGTGATGTTCACCCATTGGGCACCCTCAATTAGGAATTTATCTTCTGCAAATTAGGGGATATAGAAACTTCCTAGAAGGGAAATGTAACTAACAACAATGTTAATTTGATACTATAGATACTTCCCAGAAGATGAGGGCCTTAAGCAGAATGAGGTCTCCAGAGGGTGAATTTGGTGATGCTAGGCGCCGCTGTGTGGGGATAGCATCACTAAATTCACCCTCTGGGGACCTCATTCTGCAAATGACATTAGTCCTGATATGAACAATACATGAGAGATTGGGAATTAATGACATCTAGCAAATCTGCAGGAATGTTTATAAAACATATCAAGATTGACATGATTGTGTCGGCCATACCCAGCATATATACAGTTACAGCCCAAAGTTAAATGCTTCTTATTAATGATTCTGTCAAGAATTTGAGTAAATTTTATTTTTGAGACCAGGCCCAGGGTGGCAGAAAGCAGTGCACTTGAATGAAGGGCCAGGGGCCACAACCTACAGAAATGTAATGCAATTAGTTTTTTCAATTATCAAAAAATGTTTAAACAATATATATATATATTAAATTGACCATGGAGGTTAAATACACTTTTTTTTTTTTTTTTTTTTTTTTTTTTAAATATATACTATATAAAAAAAAAAACAATTCCACAGTTTTTTTTTAAATATTCTTTTATTTTTTAATATATCATTTCTTTTCTATTCTTTTCCTTTTTTGGTTTAAAGAGTATAATCTGAATTTTTTTTTTTTCTGAGTTATGTCCCCTGGCCCCACCCACATTTGACCCCCCAGTGACCGGCCCTCATTTGAACAAATCTGAAACCCCAGTCAACCAATGATCCTTCATACCAAATATGAACCCAATTTGGCCTTAGTGGTATTCGAGAAGGAGAAGATGTTTTTTAAAAGAATTACTATGGAGGGAAAGAGTTATGGCCCCTGGTTTCCTCAAACTAATCAACCTGGTGACCTCATTTGAACAAATCTGGATGTGAGTCACCTAGGGAACATCCACACCAAATATGAACCCATTAGGCCTTACGGTTCTGGAAAAGAAGTCGTTTATAAGAATTACTATGAAGGAATAGAGTTGTGGCCCTGCTTTCGCAACTATTTGACCCAGTGACCTCATTTGAACAAATCTGAATGAGAGTCACCTAGGGAACATCCACACCAAATATGAACCAATTCGGTCCAATGGAACTTTAGAAGATGTTCAAAGAATTGTTGACGGACGGATGGACGGATGGACGGAAGGACGGATGGACGGACGGATGGACGGACGATGGACGAGGAGTGATGACTATAGCTCCACCGAGGAGACTTCGTCTCAGGTGAGCTAAAAAGCTTGGACAAAATTATGTATGTTGCGAAAAAAAAATTCAAAGTCGAAAAAAGGGGAATAACTCCACACAAAAAATGACGGACAGACGTCATAATCGCAGGGTGCACAGGTTCCCATGGTACTAAATAACAGTGCCAAGATTAAAAAAACATTGACCGAAAAATGTAGGGAATAAAAAGCTCGGACAAAATTATGCATGTTGCAAAAAAAGTTTCTAAGTCGAAAAAAGGGGGATAACTCCACCAAAAAATGTCGGACAGACGTCATAATCGCAGGGTGCACAAGTTCCCATGGTACTAAATATCTGTGCCACGTTTTTTTAAAAATTGACCAAAAAATGGTGAGGAATAAAAGCTCGGACAAAAAGTATACATGTTGCGAAATTTTTCTAAGTCGAAAAAAAGGGGGGATAACTCCACCAAAAAAAAGTCCGACAGACATCATAATCGCAGGTGCACAGGTTCCTATGGTGGTTGATGTCTGTGCCAAGTTTCACGAAAATTGATCAAAAAACGGACTGAGAAAAACTGCGGACAAATTTGTGTCCACGAACGGACGGACGACGGACGGTCGGAAAAGCTGACTCCATAATACCCCCCCCTAACTTCGTTGCGGGGGGGGGTATAATTATCCTCTGCGAGAACAAGGTGTCCTGGGAATTATCTCTGGATTCCCACCACCTCCCTCTATACCCACATCCTGTAATATGTAGCCTACATAGCACCTTCTTGTGTTACACCAACCAACAACACCCCCCCCCCCCCCCCCCCCCCCCGCCCCCCCCCCCCCACCATATGCCGTAATCTGATTTCCAACTGCAAGTTCCAACTATAGACTATCGCAGTGGATAGAGTTATTGCTCTTCCCAATTGTGCAAAAAATGCCTGCCGATCACTTTGTGCCGTTATTCGTCAAAGTACACTTTCGAGATTCAATTACTGATATTAATTTCATAATTTTATGATATAAATGGTTATTAAATGTGATTTAAGAATTAGCATCGATTTATAGACTCAAAATGTGCACCCATGTGTCGAAAAATGGTGCTTATTTGAACAGACAGCAGCGAGATTAATTAACGTAAGAGCCGAAAGAACAGCGCGAAAAGGAGACTTCCGTAGAAGCCTTGCACTGTGGCTGTTCCTTCATATAACCCGGTCAACTTGCTATTTGTCCGGACAACCTATCGAGGCGGTCTTTCTTTCAAAATAAAATAACTGGGGCATTCTTTTATATTTCGACGTTTGAATTTCCAATTCGATATTTGATTAATGCTAAATAACCGTGCTCTTAGGAAATAAAATTACCATGAAAATTACGTATCAGAACACGGGCTATGTTCGTGTCATCGTATAGGCTATGCTCGTGTCAGCACGCAGGCTATGTTCGTGTCAGCACAAGGCTATGTTCGTGTCATAACATAGTCTATGTTCGTGTCATCACATAGGCTATGTTCGTGTCAGCACACAGGCTATGTTCGTGTCAGCAAATATTACGTCTTAATTTTGACAAATTGCGACGTCGCGAGCACTGTATTTCGCGTATTCAGCCATCGTGTTTGGGGAAATGCCACGAAAATGGGAGAATGGGCGCATAGAAACGGCTGGCCGATGGACTTACCGTTTACGGAAAGAAATAAGATGAATACCGTTAGATAGGAAATCCACTCAATATTCATATTCCGGGTGCCAAATTTTTATTTTCAAGATAGTTTGTACTGTTTTTGAACTTGTTTTCG
This sequence comes from Siphonodentalium dalli, assembly GCA_032622095.1. Classification (NCBI taxonomy): domain Eukaryota; kingdom Metazoa; phylum Mollusca; class Scaphopoda; order Gadilida; family Siphonodentaliidae; genus Siphonodentalium; species Siphonodentalium dalli. The sequence goes on from CP136063.1 coordinate 149,408,837, forward strand.
AACATTTATTAATCATTCGAACTGTGGGATGGGACTCTAGAAACGGCACTCGTTAAATTAATCCTTGGGACTTCCCCAAAATATGTTTCTATATTTGGGAAGGTCAATCGGAGCGGAAATCGATCGGAAATCATGCCAAATTCAACACGCATGCGATGTTTTTACGAAAAAAAGGTCCACAAAACCGCTAAATTAGCATTTTTCTCTTGAGCGGAGTAATGGACGTCATTAAAATAATGGATACGTGTGTCTAATATTGAGGAGAAATAGTTCAATACACCGTTTTTATTCTGAAGATTCAGAATATTTCTTCAGTTTTTATGAAGAAAATTTAATTTTAAAAGCAACATTTTCGTAATTTTTCCGGTATTCGCCGGAACTCTCTACCATTGAGCACCTCAATGATGAATTTTATCTTCTGAAAATTTGGGGATATAGAAACTTCCTAGAAGGGAAATGTAACTAACAACAATGTTAATTTGATACTATAGATACTTCCCAGAATATGAGGCCTAAGCAGAATGAGGTCTCCAGAGAATGAATTTGGTGATGCTAGCCCACTGTGCGGGGTAGCATCACTAAATTCACCCTCTGGGGACCTCATTCTGCAAATGACAGGCATGCTATTTGCGCTTTTGAAAGATTTGAACAATACATGATAGATTGGGAATTAATGACTTCTAGCAGATCTCCAGGGAATGTTTATAAAAATGTCATATTTCACTTGACATGATTGTGTAGGAATACCCAGCATACCAGTTACAGCCAAAGTAAATGCTTCTTATTAATGATTCTCTGTCAAGCAGTGAACTTGAGTGAAGGGCCAGGGGGCACTGTAACCTTCAGAAATGTAACATTTTGGCATTAGTTTTTCAATTTTCAAAAAATGTTAAACAATATATATATGTAATTGACCATGGAGTTAAATACAATTTAAATTTTTTTTTTTTATATTTTAATAAAAAAAACAACTCCACATTTTTTTTTATAAATATTCTTTTATTTTTTAATATATCATTTCTTTTCTTTTCTTTTTTGGTAAACCCTTTACCCAACAGTAATATGACTAACGTCATTACCTCCAGCCAACAGAACTTTCTGATGACATCAAAGTTTTTGGGGAAAAACATGTATTATTACTAAATGTTATGTGGTGGCTCTTGATTTATGAAATTATGTTCATCTATATGGATTTTTTCAGAGTTGTGAATCCCCCTCCCCAAGCATGATAGTATGGTGAATATTTAGTAGGTTTTATATTTATATTTTATAACAATAAATGTAATAAACAAACAAAAGGTAAGTTTTGTTTTATCAACAAATCAATGTGACTTTCAGTTTCAATTTCTCTGTCGGAAAACCATATCACGAAATTGGGTGATTTATTAATGTTTTAAGCAATGGCTACGTGGTGAAATGAAACATAAAATAAATCATCAAGTGGCCTATCAACTCTTGGATAGTTACGTGTAAATTCAGTTACAATTAACTGCATTATTAGTCCTAACTAGTCAACATTGTGCCATCGATTGCAACGCACGTGTTTTTTTGTTTACTTCAATTTGGCGCACCGGTTTTTTACCTTGACATTGCAGTCAATACATTCGCACCGCACATATCTTGTGCAATTAATAAATTAAACAATTCTTTCGTGCCTACATTGTATCTTACGATCGAGAAAAGTGCTTTCTCTTAGTGAAATTTTGAGCAATCATATTCAATATAAAATGACAAGACAGTGCCGATAAGTAATTCGCGGTAAATGCGGAATTGATTTGCGCACTTTCAATTTAAAAATAGCCGCGTTTGTCTCGTGAACTCTTGTGTTCAAATAAAAGTAACTAATGTTATACAATGTCATTTCTTTGATTTTTCACATCATGATATGGCCAATTTACTTGAGTATTTGGCAGTGTTAATGCGCGGAGAATAATAATTTTATTAATCAAACGAGAGAACAAAACGGCCGATCGATGCACATTTGTGCTATACAGTATTTTATCATTGTTGCGCTGACGTCGGCAAGGTTCCGAGATGTTTTCATCGTCATCAGCTGATCAATAAGTTCAATGGTAACACTCGATAAATGGTCAATTGATACTAACACTAAATCTAAGATATATTATGTTTGAATTTGCAATGAATGTCATTTATTTATTACCGAATGGCTAATAGTTATAGCCATGATAAATGACAGTCCCCATTGTGCGCCCCACATTCCAACACCACGTGTTCTCAGGTACAAATTTCTGCACTCGTTATCAGTGGGCGTATCTTGGCGGGAGTGTTTTTTAAATAAACCATTTGGATTGAATCGTGTGTCCATTCCTTTGTATTTTTAGATTACATTGTGGAGAATATACTCAAGATTATGTAATTGTCAATGCGCGCAGAATAATAATTTTATTAATCAAACGAGAGAACAAAACGGCCGATGCACATAAATTTGTGCTACAGTATTTTATCATTGCTGCTATGACGTCGACAAGGTTCCTAGATTTTTTCATCGTCATCAGCTGATCAATAAGTTCAATGACAACATTCGATAAATGGTCAATTGATACTAATACTAAATCTAAGATATATTGTTTGAATTTGCAATGAATGTCATTTATGAATTACCGAATGGGTAATAGTTATAGCCATGATAAATGACAGTCCCCATTGTGCGCCCCAATTTCCAACAACAAGTGTTTACTGTAGGTACATATTTTTTGCGCACGTCATCAGTGGGGGTTTCTTGGCGGGAGTGTTTTTTAAATAAACCATTTGGATTGAATCATGTGTCCATTCCTTTGTATTTTTCGATTATAGTGTGGAGAATATACTCAAGATTATGTATTTGTCAATGCGCTTTAACAACATAATTTATTTGGGTACTAATCCAGGCAATCCCCGTGCCCACAATATTGGGCTGAATTGGCGTGACGTTGGGACGTGTAACTGAAGAGAAAATCGAAAATGTTGTCGAACTTTCCGATCAAAACTTTATTGAATTCTCAAAATTGCTCACTCAGTGTATTAAAATAAAATATTATTCATATGATCTTGTGATGAATGAGGGGAAAAATCAAATCAAATGACAGTTTTATTTGAGAACATTTCTAGGGCCAAAAGAGTAAGAACACCACGGCGTCCTTAGTAACACCAACACTGCAACAGCGCAGGTGTCTTGGAGTTGACTCGGAACTCTATTTGCTTCGCTGGTCAAATCATGATATTGGTCTTTATAATTCAGTTGCATATTATTAATAGCTCAAAAACATAAAGAAGTCAAATAAATATTCTATTAGAAATAAAAATAAAGTTTGTAAATAAAAATCTGTAGAATAAAACTATATTAGATGGCTGTACACAGATCACAATTGCGAGTACATTGATTTAGTCGACTTGAAAAATAGCACCGCGACGACGCAGTTTTCATTTTATTACGAGTTGATTATGAAATGTCGATTAAATTGTACAAAATCTACCACAAAACCCAACAAAAACATAAATATTAATAATGTAACATCCATGTTATTGTTTACATTAAAAATAAGATAATTTTGTTGTGTTATAATGCAATATTTTTGTTGTAAACTATGACCGAAAAAAATCCAAAAACTCCGGGCGCTCTGGGGCTTTCTGGACGCTACGCGGCCGCGTGCTCTGGGGCTCTCTGAACGCTAAAGGGTTAAAGAGTTGAATCCAAATTTTTTTTTTTGCAGTTATGTCCCTGACCCCACCCACATTTGACCCAGTCACCTCATTTGAACAAATCTGAACCCCAGTCACCCAAGGATCCTTCATACCAAATATGAACCCATTTGGCCTGATGGTATTTGAGAAGATGTTTAAAAGAATAACTATGGAGGGAAAGAGTTATGGCCCTGGTTTCTCAACTAATCAACCTGGTGACCTCATTTGAACAAATCTGAATGTGAGTCACCTAGGGAATATCCACACCAAATATGAACCCATTCGGCCTTATAGTTCTGGAAAAGAAGACGTTCTAAGAATTACTATGAAGGAATAGAGTTGTGGCCCTGCTTTCTCAACTAATTGACCTGATGACCTCATTTGAACAAATCTGAATGTGATTCACCTAGGGAACATCCACACCAAATATGAACCCGTTCCGTCTTACAGTTTTGGCGGAGAAGATGATTCTTGATGGACAGACGGACGACGGACGAGGAGTAATGACTATAGCTCCACCGGAGACTTCGTCTCAGGTGAGCTAAAAAAAAACCCACAAGTTCCGACGATTGTTTAAGGAGATTAACATTGTTATATATTATCTAGTGAATTTTGCAGTTTTTTGTCATGAGACATCGAAATACACACTGGTAAACAATGTCAATCTCTAACTGATTCGATTCGAGATTCGATTCGATATCGAGATTCGATGCAAAATCCCCGATTCGCAGATCCCTAAGTGAATATTGATTATATATTGTCACTTTCTCCGCGAGAATCGCTTTCAAGTTTCATGCTCGATCTATAAAAGGACCATGCTGCCATGGCAATGTAATAGACTTGAACATTAATTAGGTTCATAAATTCTTTGCGACCCAATTTCTGATAATGCTGATGTAATTCGCGTGCACCTGGCATTTAAGAGATACAGATGTGCGCAAAAATAACGGCGATTAACAAGTTCCCAATCAAGGGTTTCACTCACTTTTTTGTGGCAATATATGTAAACAGTACTTTATGGATATATAACAAAATAAAATGATGCATGGTTTATACATCCATTGAATATAAGCGACCACATGGTTCGTTTATGTGGATTTGCAATAGACCAGACATGGGATGATTAGAATTGTGCTAAATGAAAATTTCGGCTTTCCGGTAAACACCACACCAGCCTGAGCGCACCGTTTCCCTTTTAGGCCAAAATGAATAATATGCGCCTTTCCCCTATCCAGTCCGCCCCTACCCGGGCTACACCCGACCTATGTCCATTTTATTGGTTTTGAGGGAAACAATTTATAATAAACCAAGCGACCATCCAAACTCTCAAATAAATGTCCCACTTATTTTCGCTCGATCAACGAACAGGAATAACTGAGAATGTACTTCCATTGCAAAAACAAAAGTAGCGGAAGAGGGGTTTGGTGTTTCAAAACGCGAGCACGTGGTTCTCCGATTTTTAATTGGCGTATACTGCAGAGTTAATTTTCTGACTATGATGTATGCACATGCCTAATAAACACGGCAATGGATTTGCCACATATGGATCGAGAATATTACACTTTTATTTAATATGCCCATTTGCCCATATTTTTAAAAATAATAGCCACTTGAATAAACACATGGGAATAATTAAATTTACTCATTCTCGGTTATGGTGTCAAAGTATACCACATTAGAACAAAATATCGGTAAGCTCCTCCCACAGCCAACCAATTAGAGCAGAGAATAAAATCTCAAACTAATCCTTGATGATTGACAGGTGTATGTCGATGTGATAACATGCACGTACCACGGCATCGATGCATTACTATATTTTTTTTATGTTTCACAACAGAGTGCCATTAAAATCTGCGTTATTGTTGAAACAGTGGGATTAAATATAAATGTGGTTCGTCATAATGACTGCAAAGTCGAGATTATGTACAGATTTAAATTTCCTTTAATTAAAAATACTAACCTTCGTATATTCTACTATAAAATACTTGTTTTAAACTTGAAAAAAAGACGATACAAACCAGAAATCTAACTCCGGTGTACATGCCGTTCGGCCACAGTGTACACCGCGGTGGCAATGGACACTTGTTTTTTTGTCCAGCGGGGTATATATTTAAAAAATATTTACAGGATTCAAATCTTTAAGCTTCAAAGTTACAATATAATGTCCGATTTGGAATGAACGATGGCATTGTTATATGATTTTCGGTTGTCGAGAGTGGGGAAATGACACGAAATTAGTCAAAGGTGAATGTAAATAAAACAAAATTTACTGGTATCAGGCCTAAAGATTCGATGAGAATCACCGAATAGATTCTCGCGAAACTTTTCAATTTTCAATGCTTTATGACTAACTTGATTCGGCATTTGATTCTAGCAAAATTAATGTAATTTGAGCCCTCGGTATAAATTCAACTAATACGACTCACTGTCTGTATATATATATTTCGGCGTGGTGATCATAATCTTTAACGTGTATGTGTTGATCCTTAATGCAACTTGTTTAACATAAATGCGGTCTGCGTTAAACTTCAATATTGTCTGCATTAAACTTCAACACGGTCCGCTGAATTTCAACACACTCATAACGTACACTCAACATGTTATCAATGCAATGAGAGTGTTGTTAACGGCTGAGGACTGCGTTAAAAGGCAAACTTATTTAGAGAATATGTGTACATGTATTTGACAGATATTTGCCACTGATTTTCGAATCAAATACTCCGTTCGGAGGCCGTTCAAAATGATGTCGGAAAAATATCAAAGACGGCACAATAAATAAGCCCTTTAAGGGAAATAAGTCATCCTGTTCCCTGTTGATAATATATAAATACTTATGAGGAAGCATTGGAATGCCCAGACATGACAGAGAATCGACAACATATTAACATCACCGCCCTAATTAAATGTCTGACGTGCACACTATCAAAGGAAGATACACCTGTGAATTGTTAGGAAGAAATTAGAAACTTTGTAGTATCTTTTAATTTTGTTTTATTTACGTTCACATTTGAATAATTCGGTGTTATTTTCCAATTCCTGGTCTCCGTTCGGATGCCGTTCAAAATGATGTTGGAAAAATATCAAAGGCGACACAATAAATGAGCCCTTTAAGGGAAATAAGTCGTCCTGTTCCCGGTTGATGAAATAGATACTTATGAGGAAGCATTGGCATATCCAGACATAGAGAGAGTCAACAACATATTAGCATCACCGCCCTTTTAATTAAATGTCTGGCTATTATCAAAGGAAGACACACCTGTGCATTGTTTGGAAAAAATGCGGAACGTCAATCTACTTGAGAGACGTCCATGTGCGTGTGACAGATATTGAATATCAAAATTTGCCGAACTGTCAATCAATACAGAAGACAAGCTGAGGAGGAGTTACACAGTAATATAATATCTTGCCCCAGAAAGATGTGGATGCAGAAAGGCCTTTGACCTAAATTTAATAATAACTTCAAAAGACGAGACAATGTCACGCGAGCGCGTGGTCACATAGAGGTTCACGATGGGAAAGTTATGGTTTTTCATGCAAAAGGGCACCGATCTCCGATAGTGCTGGGTGGTATTTCGGTATACCGATTATAATCGGTAAGATTTTCAATACGGTTACAGTCATTTTTTTCCATAATCGGTAAACCTTGAAGACGGTATTATCGTGGTTACAGGTCATACCGGCACATTACCGGGTACATTGTGGTTTACCTTTATCAGAATTCAAAGAAACTACTTGGTTTCTTTACACCATAGTTATCTTTCAGTTGAAAGAAACTGTTCTTTCTTCACTTATGTCACTTCTCTCCTGATGTCATTTGCCAAAAAATGCATTCCTTCTCTAGAGGGAAAAATCCAGCCCAATATTATATTTCAAGTTATGATTGCATCATTCCGTGCTATTTTTAAACCACTGAATGATTGGGACAGCTCATTATTTCCCGGGGTGTTATCGTGTGGGAATGATTGATCATGTTCATAAACGTGGATTTATATGTATGATTTATAATAATTCAACCCGGAAGTGAATAATAGTTCTCAAGTTAAATACTCTGAAAGTAATACACCTTATTTCCCGGCATTATACTTATTCACACCGGGCAGAACATTCCAATATCCAACTTAAAAGCATGTGCTCTGTGCGAGTCAGCGGAGGTTATTTAAAGCTCTTGGATGTATCCGTTAATGATGCTTCAATAACTCGCAATTATTACCTTATTTGAGATCAGCGTACCTTGTCATCAACCCATGCATGCAGACAAATGATACATTGCCACTGTTTGTTAATCCATAATGGTATAAAACGGAGCGTTTGGTGTGTGCGTTTCCTTATTTATTGTAAGCTGTGTAGCCATTCGATTTCCTCCAAAACAGTTGACTTGTGTACCAAACGATCACTACTCAATGGGGGTCTTAAGGGATTAGTTGAAATAATCAGTAATATGGTATATCGCTGTATGGTTTTAGAATTATCGCGGTATTTTTATGCTTAAATACCGCCCAGCACTAATCTCTGAATAATATTTTACGAACTGACGACGAAAGGCTAATTAAAGTCCAAATAATCAAGTCCTGGTATTCTTCAGCATAAACCACAAATCGTGTTTATTTTATAATTATTGGTTTATATAATATAATAATTTTAAAACGACTGGAAAATTTCTGGGTTTTTTCATGGCGTTTGTTCATGGCATAAAGAGCCATAACTCCGTAAAAAAAACTCGGATCAAACCCATAATTGAACTCGATCTGTATTTTGGGCTGAGAAACTCATCCAAAATTTGGTTCAGATCAGATAGAAAATGTTTCAGTTATCGCATTATGCGTAAAGGGTCTACAGACAGACAGACAAACAGACAGACGGACGAATGACGAGTGGTCAATCCGGACGTTGACGCTATGTTTACCATTCTATGGTAGGGGTAAACATAAAAACCAGAAATTTCCCAGTCGTTCCCAGTACACATGCTCATTATTCATGCCACAATACCATATATTAAATAAACCAACACTAATCATAAAATAACACGATTTGTGGTTTATGCTGAAGAATAACAGGACTTGATTATTCGGACTTTAGTTAGCCTTTCATCAGCATAATTATATACATGCATATAAAGTTCGTAAAACATTATTCAGAGATCGGTGCCCTATTGACTTTGCATCCCCATCGTGAACCTCTATTTGACCACGCGCTCGTGTTGGAACATTGTCTCGTATTTTGAAGTTATTATTAAATTTAGATCAAAGGCCGTTCTGCATCCACAGCTTTCTGGGGCAAGATATTACCATGTAGCATGAAGAGAGATGACTCCTCCTACCAGCTTGTCTTCTGTATTGATTGACAGTACGACAATTTTGGAGTGTTGGTTTGAAATATTCAATCTCTGTTGCGCACACGTGGGCATGAGTCTCTCAAGTAGATTGACTTTCCAAATTTCTTCATAACAATGCACAGGTGTGTCTTCCTTTGATAGTGTCAGACAATTAATTAGGGTGGTGATGCTATTATTTTGTTGATTCTCTGTATGCCTGGGCATTCCAATGCTTCCTCATAAGTATCTATTTCATCAACTGGGAACAGGTAGACTTATTGTCCGCCGACCCAACGGGTTCGGAGGACTATTATAATCAGCACGTCCGTCCGTCCGTGCGTCCGAGTTTCCGGATAACTTTAGTTAGAGTGAACCAAATTAAATTAAATTTGGTATGTGGGTTTACTAGCAGAAAAGACAGGTCAAGTTCGAATTCTGGTTCCGTCCGCCAATTTTCACCAGAGTTATGCCCATTTTTTTTACTTAGAAAACCCCTGAAAGTTGGTTTCCGGATGATAGAGTTAATCGGATTCAAACCAAATTTGGTATATTACTTTCTCCCAGCAAAACACAGGTCAAGTTCGAACTTGGGTTCTGCCCGACCATTTTTGGCAGATTTATGCGCCTTTTTCGACATAGAAAATTCAGTTTTTCTTCTGTTTTTTGGTTTCCGGATGATAACTTGATTTTGGATTGTTTATATGCAAAACCCGTTTTTTTTGTGGATTACTTGTATTAAAATACAGCTCAAGTTCGAATTTCGGTTTAATCCGATAATTTTTGCGAGAGTTATGGCTCTTTTTTTGTCCGCCGACCTGACATACATGTATAAAACCCCAAAAGTTGGTGTCCGGATGATAACTTTAGTAGAGTTAATCAGATTTAAACCAAATTTGGTATGTGTATTTCTCCCAGCAAAACACAGGTCAAGTTCGAATTCGGGTTCCGCCCGCCAATTTTCACCAGAGTTATGTCCCTTTTTTACTTATAATTTTTGCCAATTTGAGGTTTCCGCATGATAACTTTAGTAAATGTGTACTGAATGAAATTAAATTTGGTATATAGGTTTACTAGCACTAAAGACAGGTTTTTATGCGCAAACAACGGTCATATCAAGCCGATACTTAGAGGCGGACATGAGGTCTACCGACCTTTTATTTACCTTAAAGGGCTTATTTATTGTGTCATCTTTGATATTTTTCCAACATCATTTTGAACGGCGTCCGAAAGGAGACCAGGAGTTGGAAAATATCACACAATTATTCAAATGTGAAAGTAAATAAAACAAAATTAAAAGGTACTACTTGTAAAGTTTCTAATTTCTTCCTAACAATGCACAGGTGTCTTCCTTTGATAGTAAATCAGACATTTAATTAGGGCAGTGATGCCAATATGTTGTCGATTCTTGGGCATGTCTGGGCATTCCAATGCTTCCTAGTAAGTACTTATATCATCAACAGGGAACAGAACGACTTATTTCCCTTAAAGGGCTAAATTTATTGTGTCGTCTTTGATATTTTTCATACATTTTGAACGGCATCCGAACAGAGACCAGGAGTTGGAAAATAACACGGAATTATTCAAATGTGAACGTGAATAAAACAAAATTAAAAGATACTACAAAAGAGGCTAATGCAATTCAGCGGTGACATCTTAATCTTCAACGCAGTCCTAACGTATACTCAACACATTATCAATGCTATGACCATGTTGAGTTAATGTTACGACAGCGTTGTTAATGGCTAAGGACCGTGTTAAAAGGGACCTTATTTTGAGAATATGTGTACATGTCGCAGGCCTGCAAATTTGAGGTGAACGCGAACAAAAAACAGGTCATGCCAGTTTTATAAATGAAGGTCTCGCGATAACTAATTCTCACCTTAATTTGAAATCAAGTCCAAAAATGAGACATTCAAATTTATTACGGTAGTTCAATGAGTTGCCCCTCTGTTGTTAATAATACCAGTTTTAGTGATTATAACAGTTTGTGTAACACACCTATGGTATGGGTTACCTAAGCACAAACCAATCGAATGAAAAATAGGTGACACATAATTTTGAAACCTGCAGGCCTGTGTCGAGGGTTGAAAATACATGCTGACATAATCATATTAACTTTCCAGTTCTGTGCTTTTAAGGAGGATTCAATTACAGTTTGATTTACTTTAGTTTTTAGAAATGAAGTTTTGTGACGATTGGATGAGGGATGTGGCCTGTAGGGCATGCCAAAGGCAATTGTTGACAAACGAACGGATGGACACCAACCCATGGCAATAGATCAAACTTAGCTTTGTCAAGTTGAGCTAAAAACAGCCATTTGGCTGACAGGCAAATCTTGAGGTAATTCATATAATTTGTATATTCATTAACTTACCTCGTGGGCTGTTCCTTCCAGATTTAGATTCTGCTTTTTGATGAGGCAAATCTGATTTCACATTCGGCATTGTGTGATGACCTGGCCAGAATTTGAAACCTGACGATGAGTTCAGACTGCTTTCCCTGCCACTACAGAGACTCTCAGCACTAGATTTATGCCCTTTTAACTCTGCATCTTTGCTGTATATAGATGGCATGTCAACTGACTGCTTGTGGTTCACAGTTGTGGCGTGCATGGGTGAAAATGCATAACCAACTGTGATGATTTTATTGTCCACCTTATCAACAGAAGTTCTATGCATACTCCCTAGTAGTTTTTCATGAACATCAAGAGAATTTCCTTTGACATTCTTTGGCACAGTTTTGAACTCACTTTCAATGGCCTCTGGCGGCGTATCGTCCGAGTTGCTTCCAAATCCTGAATCATGATTCACAAGCCTCGAAGATTGCAAAGGTTGAGAACTATCACCAATTCCACTATGAATAATGCCCATTACCTTAGAACTCTCTGAGTTTCTGTCACATGTCTCACTTGCATGGCTATCCATGCCTGCAGTCTTTGAATTAGCACTCACATGCGTATCCTTGCTTTTTTGAGTGTTGTGATCCTGAGAATGGGTAAGCGAATGGGAAACGGGCGGTAAGAGGCCACCATCTTTTCGGTGTAGATTCAAAATGTTATTATGCAAATGTAACTGCTTCAACTCAGTATCTGATGATTTGAGACTGCCTAGTTGAGACGCCGAGTATATTCGCTCTTTACCATGATGTTCATAGAACTTGTTCTGAATAGAATACTGATTGTCACTTGCCAACCCTCCAAATGGCAATCCTGACACCTGCAACGAAGGGTTAGACTGAACAGATCTTTTGATTGTGGATGCATCACATTGTCTGCTGATAGCAGAAACAGTTCCACTACTATGCAAAGTCAGGTCTCCCTCTAACCGAGAAAGACCAGCTTCTTTTTGCAGTTCACGCCAGTTCAATTTGTGAAGAGCATTGGGCTGGACTGAATAATGAGATCTGAACTGCGCATCAATCATTTGATGTTCTTGAATTGAATTTGTCACATATTTGCTCTTAGCCATAACAGAAATAGGTGATATCTTATGTTCCTCACTTCCCTCTGACTTCGTGGGACTTGTGTCCGATAACTCCATAGGCTCTAACTGACCCGTGTAAGGATTTATTATTTTACCGGCGGTATTCTCCGGAAGAAACTGAGCAGAGTCAGGCTGTATATTAGAACCTGCTGTCAATATTTTTGAATTATTATGAATAGCACTATTGGAATATGAAGATGAAGCTATATCCATTAACCCGACTCCTGATGTCCTAGAAATTCCACCTTGCATAGAATCTGAACTAGGATGACTTGAGTTAGGCTTTAGAGTGCTGCCCGCTTTCAAAGGGTCACTAGCAGCTAAGGGTTGCACTGATGGAAATTTCCCAACTGATGGATCAGTCGGATTTTGTGGTAATCCCATCGGTGTAAGTGCCGGATTTGGTACACTATGAATAGACACCTCACTATCCATAAGCTTCTCCGTTTTCGATTTAGCACTGTTATCTTTGGGTTTCCTAGGTCGCCTCTTTCTTGGCTTAACAGGTGGTGGAATATCCTCTGGGTTGCCGAACATTTTGTCGCTGATCATGTGATTTAACAAGCAGGAGGTAGGATCATTCTGGAGAAGGTTGACTAGCAAAGGACTTGTCGCCGTCGATCCCCGTGACTTGGAAATATTGTTGATCAATGAGCTGCCTTCTGGATATGGAGGAGGGGGAGGTAATCCATGTATTGGAAAATTCTCATGCAAACCAGGGAAGTTCGGAATCACTGAAGGCATTCCTGTTGGTGAGGGAAACTTTACGTTGGGTTGAGTTAATGAAATATTCCCAGGGGAATGTTTGGACACAGGCAGCTGTCCTCCAGAAACTGTCCGTCCCATTGGCCCAACATTAGTGTTCACTGATATTGAGCTAACAGGAACATTCGAAGCAACAGACTGGAATGGTAAGCTTTCATTTGCAGACATGAGAAAAGGATTGTCACCAGACTGGCCGAAGAAGCTGTCAAACAATGAAGTGCCAGGCTTTTGGATGTCGCCAATGTTTTTCTGCGGGGCATCAGAAATACCAGGTACTGCAATATCATCGTGAGAAACAGATCTGCCTGATGGTGTCTCGTCAGTTTTGAACACAAGTTCTGTTCTTTCATTGTTTCCTTTAGATATTGTGACAGATATCCCTTGATCTCCCTGTATTTGAACTGCTAATATGCCTAACTGGCGGAGAGCAGCATTACCCTGCTGGGCCAACTGCTTGAGCCTCTGTGCTGCTTCCTTGGGTATATTGAAGGTGATGCGCACACTATTCCAGGGTTCAACCTTTTTAAGTATCAGCTCTTGTTCACCTGGAAAATAGTATATAAATATAAACATACGTTTAAATACCAGTACGTAAACTAAAGATATCTAATTTTTATTAACGGGACTGAAGAACTTCGAAGTTGGTTCATGCGAAATAACATAAAAGTCTGTAAAATAACTATTGTCAACAAATGTGATGTGTACATGAATGAAAGTGTCAATGACACTGTAGCTCAACTTGGAGATCATTTTGGAAAATGTTAATATATATGCATTGCAGTTAATGGGGGAGGATTAAAGGAGTACTGTACACCAATTCAAATAAATTCCTGGCAATAACAACAAGTTGATATCGATATTTTATGGAAAAATAAGTAATTTGAGTTGAAGATGTATTCTGTAAATGGTCAGGTTACATACATGTATATCTTAAAATCGAAGTTTATAATTAGATATAAATTTAATTTAATTATGGCTCGTGCCATAATTTAAATTACAAATTTTCATGTACAAGATGTAATCAAATTAATTGACGGAAAGTGGATTGGGCAACGCGAGTCACATGACTGTGTAAACAATTATGATGATGCGATGCATAAACTCAAGCCACTCGCAGACTTGTAACTATGCAATAACTTAAATTAGCATATGGGACTAGTATGCATATAATATGACATTTATTTGATACATTTGCTTGAAAACTGTACAAAAATTACTCAAAGACGATAGTTCTATTTTCGCATTCGGCCTAAGTTTCAATCCGTAATGTTCATTACTTCGTAATTATTTTTGATAACTTAGTCTTAGGTTAGAATATAAAAGGCAAAAACCACATTTTTAAAGGAAGGCAGATGAGCCCAGCACAGAATCTCAGCCCCTTGTTTGTGTTTAGAATTTGTGATCAAAATCGATGCATCTTAATTTTGGTACACGTCCGTTTACCATTCTAAAGTGGTACGTATTTTTCATTTTCAAGTGGAATCATTCGGTTTTGTACATTTCATATTATCTGCATACATAGCCACGTGAACATTAAGTTGTATTCAAGGTTCCAGATATCAAATTACGACAACAACATTCAAAAGCTTGAACATTAAAATGTTATGAAATAAATGGATATAAAATTTATTTGATATAAAACTGTATAAAACAGAATATTGTCTTTCATTAGCTTTTCTTATTTTAAATGTTATTTTATACACTAGAATCTAAATGAAAGTGTCAATGACACTGTAGCTCAACTTAGGTAGGGGAATAATTTAATGGTTGACAGTATATAGGAAAGGAAAGGTGCTAATTGCAATGTCTGACCTGCGCCAAAGGATTTAGTCATGCAAAGAGTAAAATCCAAGATGGCTGCTGGCGGCCATGTTTTTTGGCCAATTGACCCCAAAGGACTCGTTCCCATCTACATGTCATTGTTAACATCCATGACAAATTTCATGAAGATCTGACCAAAGCTACGACATGTAGCCCGCGACAAAGGATTTAGTCATGCAAAGAGTAAAATCCAAGATGGCTGCTGGCGGCCATGTTTTTAGGCCGAACGACACCAAAATGACTAGTTGCCATCTACATGTCATTGTTAACATCCATGAAAAATTTCATGAAGTTCTGACCAAAGCTACAACCTGTAGCCCGCGCCAAAGGATTTAGTCATGCAAAGAGTAAAATCCAAGATGGCTGCTGGCGGCCATGTTTTTTGGCCGAACGACCCCAAAATCACTCGTTCCCATCTACATGTCAATGGCAATATTAACATCCATGACAAATTTCATGATGATCAGACGAATAGTACGACCTGTAACCCAAGCCAATGGATTGAATTTTGAAATCCAAGATGGCTGCCAGCAGCCATGTTTTTGTTGCCGAATGACCCCAAAATGACTCGTTCCCGTCTACATGTCAATGGCAACGTTCATGACAAATTTCATAAACATCAGACAAAAGGTACGACCTGTAGCCCGCGCCAAAGGATTTAGTCATCTAAAGAGTAAAATCCAAGATGGCTGCTGACAGCCATGTTTTTCGACCGAACAACACCAAAATGACTAGTTCCCATCTACATGTCATTGTTAACATCCATGAAAAATTTCATGAAGTTCCGACCAAAGCTACAACCTGTAGCCCGCGCCAAAGGATTTAGTCATGCAAAGAGTAAAATCCAAGATGGCTGCTGGTGGCCATGTTTTTTGGCCGAACGACCTCAAAATCACTCGTTCCCATCTACATGTCAATATTAACATCCATGACATATTTCATGATGATCAGACGAACAGTACGACCTGTAGCCCGCGCCAATGGATTGAATTTTGAAATCCAAGTTGGCCACCAGCGGCCATGTTTTTCGGCCGAACGACCCCAAAATGACTCGTTCCCATCTACATGTCATTGTTAACATCCATGACAAATTTCATGAAGTTTCGACCAAAGCTACGACCTGTTGCCCGTGCCAAAGGATTTAGTCATGCAAAGAGTAAAATCCAAGATGGCTGGTGGTGGCCATGTTTTTTGGCCGAACGACCCCAAAATCACTCGTTCCCATCTACATGTCAATATTAACATCTATGACATATTTCATGATGATCAGACGAACAGTACGACCTGTAGCCCGCGCAATGGATTGAATTTTGAAATCCAAGATGGCCACCAGCAGCCATGTTTTTTTGCCGAATGACCCCAAAATGACTCGTTCCCATCTACATGTCAATGGCAACATTCATGACAAATTTCATAAACATCGGATCAAAGGTACATGTACGACCTGTAGCCCGCGCCAAAGGATTTAGTCATGCAAAGAGTAAAATCCAAGATGGCTGCTGGCAGCCATGTTTTTTGGCCGAACGACCCCAAAATCACTCGTTCCCATCTACATGTCAATATTAACATCCATGACAAATTTCATGATGATCAGACGAACAGTACGACCTGTAGCCCGCGCCAATGGATTGAATTTTGAAATCCAAGATGGCTGCCAGCTGCCATGTTTTTTGGCCGAATGACAACAAAATGACTCGTTCCCATCTACATGTCAATGTCAACATTCATGACAAATCTCATAAAGATCGGACCAAAGGTACGACCTGTAGCCCGCGCCAAAGGAAATTGTTGACGGACACACGCATGACGGACGCCAAACCATGGCAATACAGCTGTAGCTCAAACTTACAAAGTAAGTTGAGCTAATAAGTAAACAAAGCCTTGTTTCACAGAAAATTTTGATCTGTCGCGCTATCAGATGAAAGTGTCAATGACACTGTAGCTCAACTTAGGTAGGGGAATAATTTAATGGTCGACAGTATAAATGGAGGAATAGGAAAAGTGCTAATTGAAATGTCTAAGTAAGACTAGATGTACATGTCAATATCAACATTCATAACAGGTTTCATAATGATCGGATCAGGGATGTGGTGATTATGGTGTGCCAAATGATTTATTTATGCAAAGAGTAAATTCTAAAATGGCCACCGGCAGCCATGTTTTTTTCCGAATTACCCCAAAATGACTTGTTCCCATCTACAGCCTTTACAAATCTCATAATGATCTGATCAAAGGTATGACCTGTAGCCTATGCCAATGGATTTAGTCATGCAAAGAGTAAAATCCAAGATGGCTGCTGGCAGCCATGTTTTTAGGCTGAACGACCCCAAAATGATTCGTTTCCATACATGACAAATTTCATGAAGTTCCGACCAAAGCTACGACCTGTAGCCCGCACCAAAGGATTTATTCATGCAAAGAGTAAAATCCAATATGCTGCTGGCGGACATGTTTTTTAAGCCAAACGACCCCAAAATGACTCATTCCCATCTACATGTTAATATTAACATCCATGATAAATATCATGATGATCAGACAAACAGTACGACCTGTAGCCCGTGCCAATGGATTGAATTTTGACATCCAAGATGGCTGCCAGCGGCCATGTTTTTTGGCCGTATGACCCCCAAAATGACTCGTTCCCATATACATGTCAATATCAATATTCATGACAAATTTCATAAAGGTCAGACCAAAGGTACGACATGTAACCCGTGCCAAAGGATTTAGTCATGCAAAGAGTAAAATCCAAGATGGCTGCTGGCAGCCATGTTTTTTGGCCGAACGACCCCAAAATCACTCGTTCCCATCTACATGTCAATGTCAACATTCATGACAAAATTCATAAAGATCAGACCATAGGTACGACCTGTAGCCCGCGCCAAAGGATTTAGTCATGCAAAGAGTAAAATCCAAGATGGCTGCTGGCGGCCATGTTTTTTGGCCGAACAACCCCAAAATCACTCGTTCCCATCTACATGTCATTGTTAACATCCATGACAAATTTCATGAAGTTCTGATCAAAACTACGACCTGTAGCCTGCGCCAAAGGATTTAGTCATGCAAAGAGTAAAATCCAAGATGGCTGCCAGCGGCCATGTTTTTTGGCCGAACGACCCCAAAATGACTCGTTCCCATCTACATGTCAATATTAACATCCATGACAAATTTCATAATGATCAGACGAACAGTACGACCTGTAGCCCGCGCCAATGGATTGAATTTTGAAATCCAAAATGGTCACCAGCGGCCATGTTTTTTGGCCGAATGACCCCAAAATGACTCGTTCCCATCTACATGTCAATGTCAACATTCATGACAAAATTCATAAAGATCAGACCATAGGTACGACCTGTAGCCCGCGCCAAAGGATTTAGTCATGCAAAGAGTAAAATCCAAGATGGCTGCTGGCGGCCATGTTTTTTTGGCCGAACAACCCCAAAATCACTCGTTCCCATCTACATGTCAATGTCAACATTCATGACAAATTTCATGAAGATCAGACCAAAGGTACAACCTGTAGCCCGCGCCAAAGAAAATTGTTGACGGACACACGGACGACGGACGCCAAACCATGGCAATAGCTCAAACTTACAAAAGTAAGTTGAGCTAAAAATGCATGTAAACAGTATATTAAATGATCGTAACAAACTATACCTTTTTCTACCACGGTAAATGAAATATCATTGAAGAGATTAATCACGGACATTTCAGATGATTAATCACATTTAGGGGGTTTACAAGAATACCCGGGTGCCATGTGTACATGTAGTATGTTTCCCTTTATAGAAGAGCAATGGGTGGCCCTGTGGGACTCGGTCCAAAACAGCATCATCCCCACCGATATCCCAAGCTGTTGTGGACCGAGAAGATTTGGTCTACAATATGCTATGTGTGAGTGTCGATGGAACAGATATCGTTTTGCAAGAAAATGTGTTTGTAGATCAAAATATATTTGAGTTGAGTACAATATTCAAATCACTCAAATGATACCAATTTACAGATGGAATAAACAAGACAGTCAATGACTGTGGAGTCATCGCCATACTTTAAAGACAGAGAAGACTGGGACTCTGAAGACTACAATAATCAGTACTTGTCAAATCACTTTAAAACAAGTAGTTCTAAACAGGGACCCAGGTAGAGGGTCTTCATTGAACGGTGGGAGGTGGTGGGTGTCCAACTTTAAATGTCTAACTGCCCAACCCTCAACTCCCCCAATAGATCATTGCCCATTACCTCCCAACTGGACCAAACTTAATTACAACTAGTACTTCAAGCTCCCCAACTGTTGGAAATTGATCAAAACCTTTAATATACTAATAATACTGGTATATCAAAATTATTACATTGTAATTTAGGAATATATATATACAAGTAGTAAACATGAATTCACAGCATAGATAGGGAGGGTGTGGGATTGTAAAAATCTCCTATCTCTGCCCCTATTTGAACCAAATTTTAAATTCCAATCTATGAGATCCATAGATCTAGTAATTTCAAAGAGAATATTATAGAAGTTGAAGTGAGTTCATTTTCCTTAAAATATGTTACAAAATTTAGGGAAGGGTTATCAACATGGCACCTCTGATAATTATTCATTGAAATCATCAGCATAATAATTAGACACATCATTATCATAGATGGAGTTAATATCCTATATAAACATAATATTGTATCACCTGTCACATGTAAAACTGCATAAAACACAGCTCATGGGAATAGTGATGAACCGATAAGGGAAACCACCATCGGCTGATACCCAGATATTAAAATTTACTAATCAGCCAATGCCAATGACGATTGTTCTATAAACACACTAACAATAACACTAACTAGTTAGCCACGTAGTACACTCATTAAACTGATTTTTTTGTGATTTAATTGCACAGTATAGTCAAAGTTACTGAATGTAAAGCTAATGATAAGTTAATATTGAGTTATTATTTTTAGCTAATAATACGGTGAACATTTACAGTCAAACAATGAAGACATTTATCCAGTGGTAAATGTAAGATTTCCCATGAGGCTCGGAGGCTGGCAGATCGCAATGTATCGCAATGATAAACACTGCCTTATGAATATTAATGCATTTTCACAAATGAAAGTGTCAATGACACTGTAGCTCAACTTGGAAAGGGAATAATTTCATGTGTTACAGTCATGGAGTGATTAGGAATGTGGAAAGTTGAAAGGCCTAGTCATGCAAAGAGTAAAATCCAAGATGGCCACTGGCAGCCATGTTTTTTTGGCAAATGACCCCAAAAATAATCGTTCCCATTTACATGTCATTGTTAACATCCATCACAAATTTCATGATGATCCGACAAAAGATACGACCGGTAGCCTGTGTCAAAGGATTTAGTCATGTAAAGAGTAAAATCCAAGATGGCTGCTGGCGTAAAAAAAATTTGGCCGAATGCCCCCAAAATGACTCGTTCCCATCTACATGTCATTGTTAACATCCATGACAGATTTCATGATGATCGGACCAAAGCTACGACATGTAGCCCGTGCCAAAGGATTTAGTCATGCAAAGAGCAAAATCCAAGATGGCTGCTGATGGCCATTTTTTTTTGCCCAAGACCCCAAAATGACTCTTTCCCATCTACATGTCAATATTAACATCCATGACAAATTTCATGATGATGAGACGAACAGCACGACCTGTAGCCCGTATTATGGATTGAATTTTGAAATCCAAGATGGTCGCTGGCAGTCATGTTTTTTTGCCGAATGACCCCAAAATGACTCGTTCCCATCTACATGTCAATGTCAACAGCCATGACAAATTTCATAATGATCCAACAAAAGGTATGACCTGTAGCCCGTGCTAAAGGAAATTGCTGACGAATCACGCACACATGCATACACGCACACACGGACGACCGACGACAAAGCCATGGCAATAGTTCAAACTTTACAAAGTAAAGTTGAGCTAAAAAGGGAATTCTCCCTTCATCTCTGAAATCAGATAGAATCCCGGTGTCCTCAGACGTAGATGAAAGCAATGAGACAGAGTCTGGATATTTATCAGACTGGACAGCTGTCGGCCTTTGATAAGAACATGAAACTAAGTTGAAAGAGTTAGTCAGTCTGCATGCTACTTTTCTATTGGCTGGAAATTTTTTTGAGCAGGCAGGCATGGGAGAGAGTGGCATAAGCTTTATATTTTTGTCAATATATAATATTGTGGCATTAGGAATGTGAAAGAACAACATTTGTAACAGGGGTGCATGTACTTAGTTGACCCCTCAATTGGCAAGGGTAACAATCTGTTTGTTCTTGATTTTGCTCCAAGACCCCTGGGCCGATTTCAACTAAATTTGCTGGGGTGAGTCGGTGTACCCTGGCAGATGTTATAGCATGCTTAGTTTTTCAAAATTTCAATATAAAATAAAAAATATAATTTAATTTAATTTTTAATGTTTTTTTTACCATGTTTGCCTCAGTGACGCCATTTTTCCAAATCTGAACCCCAGTAACACAAAGACCCTCCATACCAAATATAAGCGCAATAGGCCCGACAGTTCTTGAGAAGAAGTCGTTTTAAGAATTACTATGGAGGGAAATAGCTGTGGCCCTGGCTTCGCAACTATTTGACTTATTGACCTCATTTTAACATATCTGAATGTGAGTCACCATGGGAACATCCATCCAAATATGAACCCCTTCGGTCTTATGTTTCTGGAGAAGATGTTTGAAGAATTGTTGATGGATGGAAGATCAGATGAGGAATGATGACTACAGCTCTACCGGAGACTTCGCCTCAGGTGAGCTAAAAACCAGAATATGATCCAAATAGATCTTCTAATACCATTTAATCCAGACGAATGTGTCAAATAAAATGTTATGATTTATGTCACCACATCCAGGTATTAATATTTTTTTTATAAATCATCAACGAATGTCTCGACTTTGATGTCATATTTCGTGATTGCTTTTTCTGCAATGATGTGTGCTAATTTATAATTGTTCCAATCTACCATCCGTTATGTAATTGTGGTTACGTAGCAAAACCCTGAAACTTCTTTGTTCTAATATATGGCAATAGAGTTTATGGCTCGAATCATAATCTCTATTTAATAAAATTTTCATGTTAATACCTGTGGTTCTTTTCGGTATGCGAGTGTATTCAGCATGCATCCTTGACTCGACAAATTAATTCATTGGTAGCATATTTTACTAAACAGAATATATGAAACAAATGAATGAATTTGAGCCATGGGTGAGTGCAAAATACACTCATGTGCTCTATGAACGATGAAAACAACATGGTAATTATTATGATTTTTTTTTTTTAATATTATGTTGAGTATAAAAGGAGATGGTCCCATAAGTGGCCGGATTTAGTGTACAGTACCCCTTTAACTCTCAGGTGAAAATTGGTAGACGGAACCTAAATTCGAAGTTGATCTGTATTTTGGGCTAGTAAACTTACATACCAAAATTCATTTCATTCAGTTCAAGCTTACTGAAGTTATTATAGAGAAAAGAAAAATTTAGTGCAAATTCCAACAAAAAAGGGCCATAACTCAGGTGGAAATTGGCAGGTAGAACCCAAATTTGATCCTGACGCTGTATTTTGTGCTAGTAAACCAACAAATACCAAATTTAATTCCATTCAGTTGAGACTATCTTAAGTTATAATCCAGAAAACAAATGTGAATGAACGGATGACCAACAGATGGACGGATAGACATAAAAATAAAATGAAAATCTGTCTCTCCATTAATAGAAACATTGATTCTTGTTATCCTCCTCCCTATTTTCCACAGTTCTGATTGGCCCATGTCCTGTCACATGCCGGGCGACAAATCACGCTGTCGCCCACTGACCCGGGAGACATTGTTTTTGTCGCCCGCCTGATGTTATATTGCAAGAATATCCCTGAACACACTGCATTAAGTCATCTATTTCACATCACAACGACTTACTTAAAAATCATAGATCTTATATACCCCACGGATTCGCAAAACACACCAGTTGTGGTGTTTGCTAATTTGCATATATATTTAGTGAACACTAATATTCGAACTTTTAAGTTGATACTTTTATCGGACAAGCGTTATTATTTACTTTTTACATCGAAATATCTCGGCGATTCAATTTGTTCATGTCGACATTATGATGCAAGATTGAAAGAGGAGATCCCTTAAGGTTGGTTGGTTATAAATGTTTGCTGGTAGACAACGTAATGCATACGTTTTTCGCGAATGAATGGTACTGTACGCTTATCCTCTGCGATCTCTGCAATGTGATCATAGAAGTATTTTATATGAGGATAGCTATGAGCACTGACACATATGAATGTACATTAATGAAATTGACAACTTCCCAATACCTTTCCGTGAAGAGCGTTGTGTAATGAACATCGCCAGTAAATTGCGCGCACAAGACGACATTGCCACATTGCACAAGACGAGAACATACCTACAGGTATATGGCTTATTGGTTTACATTGCATGTACCGATATTGACGATTTAACCACCACTATGATCGTAAATAAACGCGGGTTATCAAACACTTAACGGTTTGACTATCGCTTATGGAACAGAAATCCTATGGGACGATAAGTAGTTACTGAAAATATACATAATCGGGAAAGAAAACACTCGTGACTCAGTGCAACATCGTGCGTGTTGATGGCAAGGGTGTTTTCTGTGGAATAATCGGATAACAAAACAGTTGTTGCCCTTCGTCTCGGGAGACATTGAGATTTGTCACCTGCTCGAGAATGGAATGTTCACTCCTCGGGAGACATTCCGTTCTCGAGCGGGTGACAAATCTCAATGTCTCCCTCGACAACGGGCGACAACTGTATAATGTTATTTTGGCCTACTGTATTTTCAGACACATGTAGCTATGTCTTACCTGGTGAGAGCAAATCATTGAGACCTTTCTGAAATTCCTCCAGCCGTGCATGGAGTTTTGGGTCATCAAAGTCGCCTTCACAAGTAAATACTGTTTCGATGTAGTCCTCTTGAGGACCCATCTTCACAGATCACCCGCACCTGCAAGAATAAAACAGTTTTATTAGATTAAACAGAAAAATAAATATCCAAGCTTATTGAAAATTGACAATCAATACAGTAGAACCAAGTACGGTACATGTATAGTCTGAATAAATTCAGACAAATAATGTCTAAGGTCATTATACCGCCCTTTTGAGAATGCTGAGACTATTCATGTGTGACATCTACTACTAAGGTAAAATTGCATCATCTTATACCAGTAGTATCCAGACTGGATTATATATCTATAGTAAACTGCTCAATTGACCCACCTTTTCACCAGTATTCTGTTTAACCCTCGAACTCCCGTTGCAGTCAATTTTTTTTTACAATAGATTGCTATTGACTTTAGGTACATGCATGTCTCAAACAGATCATCAGTGAGGGGAATGAGGCAGTTCCACGGCTGTTGTAACAGAAACCCTGCCTGTAGTCCCTGTACTATTATTAAAATCTTAGAAATTTCCCGTTCCAGGCTGTACTATTAGGCACAGAAGCAAGCACTCTAGAGTACCTTGTCAATTTGACATACCGGTACTATGTAACAAATTTATTATGTTATGCTACACATACCGGTACATGTAATGCATAAAATAAACAAAATACAGCTTTTTTATCTACAGGTACAGTACTGTAATGCCCTAATTAATCGACTCCTTTAACCACAGCAGAATTATGGGTAACTTTTCAGGATTTAGTCGGAAATATGGCTTGTTGCCATTCATCGGACAGCCCTCCCCGAGAGCTTTCCGATGAATGGCAACAAGCCATATTTCTGACTAAATCCTGAAAAGTGGGAGAGCTTTCCGATGAATGGCAACAAGCCATATTTCCGACTAAATCCTGAAAAGTTACCCATAATTCTGCTGTGGTTAAAGGAGTCAATTCATTAGGGCATTGCTGTACATACTAGTAATACAACTTGGCTTGCAAAATTGGAAAAGGAAACAACCATTGATGGATTGTGATAATTGTGGAATGATCAGACAGAACAAGTATACATAATAGAATTGTATTCGCAAAGATATTCGTAAAAATAGTATTTTCTCCTAACATATGGATATTACGTCACGTGCCAATAAGGATCATTACAACTTCTGAGTAATCATAATAGTAAATGTCAAGCGCGTATTCTAAATAAGATGATGCAACTTGACCTTGGTACAGCTCAATAACATTTATTCAGGGTTTCCGCTACTACGGCAGGCCGGCCGTTCAGCGGCCTCATTCCCCTCACCAACCTTGACTTAATATTGGTCACACAATAGCCACAGACCTAGCTCAGTCCCCTTTTTACACAAGACGAGCGATCACCGACACTGATTATTAACAGATTGCAAGGAATCCTACACTTGGTGCCTGAATAAGACATGATCAGTAGAGCGGACCACTTGTACAGTTGTCTACAGCATCCTGTGTAACGCTTTGTCGGGCGAATATTTAGTAGTAATCAGCCTCTCGCATTTTAATTTACTGTAGATTACTGTCAATAAGTCCCAACTTTCTGACCCACTATTTCCCCTTAAAATGAATGTGCAATATACATCGTTAAGTCATTTGGGTGGGGGTTTCTGAGCTGCAACCATGATTATTCTAATAGCTTTGCACACACGCTCAGCCGGGACCAGGCAATGGCTTCGACTTAAGTGGGGTATTCGAGTTACCGACATTCGACTTAACGAAGTTTGACTGTACTTGAATAATTAATTTCCAAATTAAAATAAGTACTAGGACTATCTTGTTAGTGAGATTATATCTGGTTCCTTTTATCAAGCTGCCTTTGGTTTAATAGGGTTCTATTTGTGATAATAATCGGTAAGATTAAGGCAAGTCGCTGTGTGATTTTAGAATTACTGCAGTACTGCCCAGCAGTAATCTTGGGATTTTCAGCCAGTCATTTGACAATGCCTGGATGCTTATTTCCAACAGTGGTTAATTATAGAGGTTCAATTTGAGCGAGTATATGTCATGTGTAACAGAATGAGAGAAACAGATGTGTGATAGTCACGAAAGTTCATCAAAATTAGAGCTTAAGACTGACCAAGAGATCTATCTTGCTCTCGTGTTAATAAGTCATCACTCTTCTATATTTACACAAATTGTTTATGAACTCTTTCACGGTACCTCTTTTACTAGTATTTGATATGTCAATATATAAGTTTTATTATTATAACACAGACCTCAAAATTAGCTACGCCTAGGCTAATGGCAATGCATAGAAAAACCAAAAAACCTAGAAAAAAAAAACAATACATATAGAAGCCAATATAGAATTGCATACAGTTCTGAAGAAATGCTGTAGAAGAAAAATACCAATTGCAAGGGCAGTATGACATGGTTCTGCTATTTCACACACTGACAGACACAGTCTTCGACCTCTGACTCTGAGGCTCTGTCAGAGACACAGATTTTGGTCACATGTGACACGTGAAAAAAAAATACAGCAAGATACCACCACCAGCAATTGACTGAACTGCAAATTTAAATCTACTGGACATGGTATGGTAATGACCAGAAACTTCCAAATTACTGAGTGTGAGACTGAGTCTGACCTACTAGTACTGAGCAATGAAATTCAAATTAAATTTCTTGTATTTGTAAATTTTTATCAATGTTATAACTTATATCCACTGCCATGAAAAGGAACAGAAAATAAATATGTAAATTGTTAGTACATGGTTGGAAATATAAATACATACAAGGTGTGGTGGGAGTATATACTATATAATTTGTGAGAACGACCTATTTTCTCAGTTTGTGAATGGGGGAAATCGGATACGTTTCCTTGGAACGCGAAGCGTAATTAGGACACCGGGGTGATCGATTAGTTTTTCCTAAAATAGTATGTCGCAGGTCACTAAACTGTTTCATTACGAGTATGGGTATTATTTTGTGGATTATGCACAATATCCCACAACGGAAGTAAATTTTGGAACTGAAATAAGCCCGCTGACCGATAAATCTGGAGCCAGATATCAAAACCCTGCAGGCAGAAAATTGCATGATGTCTCGATACATCCTCCAAAAAGTATGCTCGCTTATGATAATATACACTCCGTGACAGCTGCTGCTGCCTGCATGATATAAAGTGTTCATTGTAATTTTTATTTTTGAGTGGTAGTTTTCGCAAGCTACCTGTGAAGGTGTTAAATCTGTCCTAGAAATGTCCTTGTTTCACGAACGCCATGGAACAATAACAGTGCGGCCATTTGCAATCTACAATTGGCGCATGCGCGAATTCCCGAGCATTGTGGGAGCTCAAGTACCTGTGCTGTCAATCCAAACAACGAACCTCAGCCGCGCCCATTCAGGTAGAGATCGTAATTTACCTTTTCATAAAATCGTAAAGAGAAATAAGTAACTGAATAAAAAAAATATATATTTGGTGAGCAATTATCCAAATCGACACTCGACTATTTGGCCGTCAATAGGCGCTGATATAGATTTTCTTCGACCCCCTGACACATCCGCCTAGACTATAGGCCCACATATCTATCTAGAGCTGAGGGGTCACGCACGTGTGTAGGGTAATTAATGTGTGGCATAATGCGACACATAAGCACACTAGACCCCATCATGCCACTAAAAACGATGGAAGGGCACACATTATTAAACTAAAAGTTAGATAAATATTTCCACTATACATATTAATACTCACACTTGCCTGGGAAGCACCAATTTCTGAACACCATTACTCCCCGTCGACGTACCCAATCCGTCGCATTATGCCCCATATAGGCCTACGGGGTACAATGCGACACATTTGGCATTACAACATCAGCATATACCGAACTTAATAAATGCAAGACGGACTGCAGTTTCTTTTCTTTTGTGGATTGAAACAATGTATTTAGCGTTATTTAAAGTCATAATATATAGCAGCAGACCAATTCGAGACATTTTATTTATTTATATGTTTGGGAATGATCGAATATGTTTTTTTATTTCTTTTCTTTTGAACTAAGGTTACGATAAGATTTATTTTTCCAGGTTTGATTTCCGATATATATGCCTAATCATATTTGTTCTCGTACTGGTTGTACCCGAGTGTCGCATTATGCCCCACAACGAGACAACCTGCCTCTCCCCCAATATGAGTGAATGTGAATAACCGATGTACCGTACCGTAGGAATGATCAACTTAGTATATAACTCGTCTTAGTTTACCAATTAAAATACACATGTAGGCCTAGCTTTGGTGGTAGTGGTAAGGTGTTCTCGTTTTAACATGTATAAGACCTACCTAAAGTTATAAACCATTCAAAAAGGGGGTCACCAAATGTGGGTACCCCAACTCCGGCGTTTCGCATGTGAGATTAAACAGTCATAATGATGTCGGTCCAATTGGGATGTCCACTTCTATGATTGGTCTTACTAAAATAATAAATGTGCGATTCAACTTCAGTCATTGAAAAATCATATGGCCTGATAACATGAATTCCAGCGTGACGGAATCACCAAATTTTACGGAATTTCACTTTTCTGTGGCCTATAAAATCTAAAATTATGACCAGTAGGGTACCGCTTAAAATAAAAAACATTGTACATACTATACAAAGTTGTTTGATTATATACAACTATATGTGTATTTAAGTATCATCTCACTCTGGGTCAAATTGTGTCCGTGACGGAATCACCAAAAAAGTGCCATCAATATGAGGGTAGGTCCGTATACTATTGAAGAACCCTGCTCATTCAGCCAAGCTGACCTGGAAAAAGTTCCCAATTAGTAAAGTAGATACATTATACTTGCAGAAAAAAGCCGCATTGTCACACACTTATGTGTATATTGCTAGTTAACTCGGTTTGTTCGCCGTGACGGAATCACACAACGGGCGTGACGGAATCACCGTGCGATTTTTTTAGGTATAGTTTTTTGTGTAACAAAAGCGGACATTGTCATAAAAGCATAAAACTTGGCACATTTGTATATTAGGTCCCACGTATTATTTTCCGATATGGGGGCAATCACGAAAATACTTTCCATGGCAACGGTTGCTATGCGACTGTTTTTACCTTAGAAACGGGTTGTTGGTAGGGGTTAAACCGTCATTTTACTAAAATATATGTGCAAAAACGGGATACTATGGTAATTGAGGCAGATTGTGATATGGGAAATGTGACAAAAATAACATTTCCACACATGCCCCACTATTAACATAGAATGACCATTGAGCTGCTTGAAAATGATATTTTGGTTCATTTTACCTTATTTGGCAAAACATGAAAATATGCGTTGACTGCGCATGCGCGCATCATTGATCCCCAGTCACACAACATCTGGTGTTAAAGAGATTGTATAGTGAGGGCAATGACCATTCCAAAATATATTCATTGGATAGTAATAATGAAATACAGAAGAAGCAACAACATTCCCCGATGACATGACAATGATGCAAATACCCATTATCGGTATCCATGGCCGCCTTTTCGTGGAATTCATGATAACGACCGTCTGTCGCATTATGCACCGCGTCGCATATTATAATGCCTCACATTACCCTACGTGTAGTCGTAAGGTAGCGGCGCTACCCTTGAAATCCGGAATCAGACATGGCATTCGGGGATCCAATTTAAGAATTTAAAGGTACTCAACCGATCAGACGGTCCCCATATCGTCATGATACAACAATATTTCTTCATAATACGCTTTAGTTAAATCAGAATCGAGTAATTGCAACAAAATAAAGCCAACCACAGTGACTGTCAACTGGGCCTATATGGTATAAGATTTCCCAAAACGTGTTATTTTGTTGAACGAAATATATGGCCCTATTATCACTTGATTAGCACGAAATTTGGCCGTATTACCACTTGATTTTAGAGTTATCCATCTTCATCCGCAATTTTGTCCGAGACCATCCGTTTGACGCTTTTCTGGGCCACAAATAATTGCACATCTCGAGAAATAAAAAACGTCAAAATTCGATATGATCACTCTGGGCTTTGATGGTATGGCAAGCCAAACCGCTATTTAATATTAATTTTATTTAAGTCAAGTAAAAGTGTCATTTTATTTTTCTTAAGTGAAATAAAGCGCCACCTAGGCCTACATGGTTTTATTTTACTTAAAGGGGTACTGTACGCCATTTTCATTAAATTTCCTGTGATAACAACGATCTAATATCGATAATATATAGAAACATTTAATTTGAGTCGAAGATGTATTGTGTAAACGCTCAGGTTAATATAGGCTATCTTAAAATTTAATAATTTAAAAGTTAATAATTTGATATAAATTGAATTTATGACTGGAGCCATAAAATGGCGTCAACTAAATTAAGAATTTCCGTGTACACGACGTAATCAAATAAAGTAATTGAGGGATACTGGATTGTTAAACCGATCGCACACACGATCGTTTAAACATTATGATGATACGGGGAGAATACTCAAGCCACTAACTGACTAGTGACGATACAATAACTCAAATGAGAATATGGGACTAGTATGCATATAATATAACTTTTATTTGGTTTATTTGGTTAAAAACTGTACAAAAATTACTCGACAACGACAATTTGTATTTTTGCATTCCGGTAAATTTGCCATCCGTAACACTACTTCGTACTCAACAGACTTTCAAATAATGGAAAAATTGTTACCTTATTCTCCGACTCGGAGACTATAGAAACCAACAACAACATTTTGGGTACAGTATCCCTTTAAGTACAATTAAAAAGCACACTAATTTTACTTAGGCCTAAGTGAAATAAAATTACCATTATGTTACGCCCTTTTTTTATTTTACTTAGGCCTAAGTAAAAAAGTACTCAATCCGATAAAACTCCTCTCAATTACTATTTCAATGGCTTCGGGGGTCAAAAATATTTTATTCGAGTCGAGGAAGTCACCCATCAAAGCTCAGATTTGTTAGATATCGATTTTAGAAATCTATTATTTTTCATTATCGGGAATTCTTTCTGGCCCAGAAGACAGTCAAAATTTCGTTATTATTACCACTTGATTATAGAGTTATCCATCCTTGTCTGTTTGAATAGAGTTTTGGCGTAAAATCTCGAGCAGGTTACCAAATTGACGGCAGTTATTACAAACCCATAAGCTTTCATCAGTACTCATCTCGAGCAATTAACAAATTTCAAAAATCAATATCTAATAACTCTGAGCTTTGTTTGATGGGTTCCTCGACTCGAATCGAATATTTTTTACCCCCAAAGCCAAAGAAATAGTAATATAGGACCCTCTGATCGGATTGTTGTTGTTGGAATCTGTTGAGATGGGGACCCTCTTTACGGATTGAGTACCTTTAAGTTAAAACATGGTTATTTTTACTTAAAGGTACTCAATCCGATAAAACTCCTCTCAATTACTATTTCAATGGGTTCGGGGGTCAAAAATATTTTATTCGAGTCGAGGAAGTCACCCATCAAAGTTCAGATTTGTTAGATATCGATTTTAGAAATCTATTATTTTTCATTATCGGGAATACTTTCTGGCCCTGGGGGGGGGGGGGGGGTCGGAATTTTTTTTTCACGCACGTAATGCATTTTTTCCCTTTCGACCATTTTTTGTACCCACCCACCCCCACCGCCAATTTTTTTCTCCGTTTTCGGCAGTTTTTTCCGACCATTTTTTGACACCCACCCCCCTTTTAACACTAAAACAGAGATTTGCGGGGGGAAATTCACTGTAAACAGCTGTATATGAATTTCTGTGCATACTATTTATCATGGATGTTAACATGGACATGTAAATAGGAATGAGTCATTTTGAGGTCATTCGGCCAAAAAAACATGGCTGCCAGCGGCCGTCTTGGATTTCAAAATTTGCAACAAAATACAACACGATAACTGCCTGCAGTCAGTTTACCAGTTAGATTTACATTATTTCTCTCATTCAAAATGGTTTTGAAGCCCAACTCATTGCAAAACACTACAAAAACAAGCAGGACATTTTTTTTTAGTTGCG
The DNA here is from genome assembly GCA_032622095.1 of Siphonodentalium dalli. Taxonomy (NCBI): domain Eukaryota; kingdom Metazoa; phylum Mollusca; class Scaphopoda; order Gadilida; family Siphonodentaliidae; genus Siphonodentalium; species Siphonodentalium dalli. The sequence goes on from CP136063.1 coordinate 149,440,841, forward strand.
GAAAAAATTGCTTGTTGGTGGCTTTGATCACCCGGATTTTTTTTTTCACCCCCCCCCCCTGTCTGGCCCAGAACTCAGTCAAAATTGCGTTATTATTACCACTTGATTTTAGAGTTATCCATCCTTGTCTGTTTGAATAGATTTTGGTGTACACATCCCGAGCAGATTACGGCAGTTGAAGGCAATTATTAGTACTCATCTCGAGTAAATAACAAATTTCAAAAATCAATATCTAATAACTCTGAGCTTTGTTTGATGGGTTCCTCGACTCGAATCAAATATTTTTTACCCCCAAAGCCAAAGAAATAGTAATATAGGACCCTCTGATCGGATTGTTGTTGTTGGAATCTGTTGAGATGGGGACCCTCTGTTCGGATTGAGTACCTTTAAGTAAAATTGTTTTTTACTTAAGTGAAATAAAAAATGATCGTTATTTTACTTAAGTAAAATGAAATATGATTTTATTTCACTTAAGTAAAATAAAGTGTCATTTTATTTTACTTAAGTAAAATAAATATTAAATAGTGGTTTGGCTTGCCATATGATGGGTGGATTCATCGACTCGAATAAAATATGTTTTACCCCTGAAGCCAAAGAAATAGTAATTTAGGAGCGTTAATTCGGGTAGTGCATATTTAATCGATTCTGAAAGATTGTCGTTGTTGTTGTAATCTGATGATATGGGGACCGTCTGACCCCTTAAAAGTACTCAATCCGACCAGACAGTCCCCATACCATCAATATACAACAACAACAACATTTCTTCAAAATACGTTTTAGTTATCAGAATCGATTTATTTCAAAATAATGCTAACCACTGTCAATTGTGGTATAAAATTTCGCAAAACTTGTTATTTATCAACATTTTGTTCAACAAAATATGGCCCATTATCACTAAGGTATCACGAAATGTGACCGTATTACCACTTGATTTTAGAGTTCTCCATCTTCATCCGGAATTTTGTCCGAGATCCTAAGGTTTTAGCACGTCTTTCTGGACCACATATTATTACACATCTCGAGAAATAACAAACTTCAGCAATCGATAACTGATCACTCTGAGCTTTGATGGGTGGGTTCCTTGACTCGAATCAAATTTTGTTTACCCCCGAAGCCAAATAAATAGTAATTTATATAGGAGCGTCTGATCGGATTGAGTACCTTTAAAGACTGCAAATATAGACATAATATAAAATACAATTAACAAATCATATACATGTGATGTATTACCAACGTATTCACAAAGTGTCAAATTCGCCAATAAGACATTTCATGCATGTAGTTATGGTGATAGTTGCAACCGCACCATAGTATAATTGCATATAGTACGTCATTCGATGCTCTTTGCCTGCCTTATTCTCCCCGGATGTATCGCCTTTTTAGTCGCCTTGATCTTGCTTTATATTAATTATCTTGTGTATATGATAGGGAGATGAAAACAGATACACACGATACATTGCCCGAAATTGGTTATTTGTTTCCTTAACTGCTGTCGTTTGCCCAAATCTGGAACGGATTTTATACTGCTTTCGAGCAGATACATTCAACCGCCATCTATATAATTATAATTATAATTATATATATATATATATATATATATATATATATATATATATATATTAGGGGCAACAGGAAGACGACCTACCATGGTCATGCTGTTCCTGTACAATATTATAAAGTTATTACGCCACATGTGGTGTATCTAGTTTCTGTGATTTTGATATTGTGTGGCGGACAGGGCGAATGTATTCTTTGAGATTTGTTGTACCTTACTCAATCGTACCAATATAGAATCACGTATATGCTGAAATTGTAAAGTTAATGGCACCGGTGTATAATACGTTTTTGAAAATATGATAAATCGTATCCATAGGGTCAGGACAGGCTGAAATTGTAAACTTAAAGTCACCGGTGTAATAATATGTTGTTGAAAATATAAATACTCTGATAGCCTGAAAATAAGATATCACCTATTGGGAGCCCCTGGTGTATTTTTATATATTTTTATTTGTACCTTACTCAATCGTACCGATAGAATCACGTAGATGCTTAAATTGTAAAGTTAACGCCACCGGTGTACAATATGTTTTTGAAAATGTGATAAATCGTATCGATAGAGTCAGGACAGGCTGAAATTGTAAACTTAAAGTCACTTGTTGTTGAAAATATAAATAATCTGATAGACTGAAAATAATGTGTAACCCATTGGGAACCCCTAGTTTAGTGAAGTGCATTGTGGTAGTTTAATTGTGTTTCTCCTCCATTTTTATTTTCTGGAATTATCACCAAGATTGCTCCACTCGATTCTCTTAAAATCTACCCTGATCGGTCAAATTCTTTTGATAATTCTATCTAAATACATCTTAGCTACTATTCGGATCTGCTGTCCCGGTCTAAAAATGGATAGTTTGACCAAAACGACTATTGACAAAACTTTGTTTACAAATTGAGCGCACTCGATCAGTGTCGATGACCCGTCCACGCTACAAATTTATTATCGAAAACATATTCAATTTCTTCCATCTAAAACATAATTACGTGCTGAACTCTGTCATTTTAAGAATATAGTAGTATTACACACATATACACCAAGTTTCAGCTCAAAATTTTGAAAAATGACAGTTTTATAGACATAAATCGATTTTAATGGGAAATCCTTTGTTAAATTTTATCATAAAAAAAAAAAACATTTCTTCGATCTAAAAAATAATTACGTGCTGTACCCTGTCATTTTAGGAATATATAAGTATCCCAAACACAGACACCAAGTCTGAGCTTAAATTTTTGAAAAATAAGAGATTTATCGACATAAATGGATTTGTATATGGCAGATGCCATATGTTAAATAAATTTTATGGCCCGCCAAATGTTTTCTGAGCTGTTCGATATTGGGCACTAGAGTCCATATTTGACCGGTTCACCCTGATAATTGTGTGGCAGTACAGTCGCGTTACTTTATACGTCAACATTGGTCATTATCACTCGACAAATTTATTTTGGTCTATCGTATCAACCCCTATTTACCCCGCGTAGCCTGACTAAGTGTCAACATTGGTCTTTATTGCTCCACTAGTTTGTATCGTTTCATCGGTATGAATTCCATATCCAATTATCCACATATAACCAACCCAACCTCTAATCCCGGTCCAATTTATTTATTTCTTTCATCGGTATATAGTCATGTTACGTAATATTTTATTTCGTGATACTTGATATATGTCTATGGTATTACTATAGTATACTATATACGTATATCAATTGCTTTTCCTTTCTATATAATCCTGGTGCCATCTATTGAGATAATTTCAGACCCCCCCCCCCCTCAATTTTATATCATTGCTGCTTTAGTACAGTCGCGATGCATTACATGGCAACATTGATCCACTAATTTATGTCAGTTATCGGTACAAACCCCTTTTATCCGAGTCCATATAACCAACCCAACATCTTATAGAACTCCATAAATGACTATTCTGACACTATATAGAGATGACTAAGATTCTGACACCCCCCTATTTTATAGCCTTGTTGCAACAGTAGAGTTGATATGCATAATATGTCAACATTGGTCGTTATCGCTCTACAAATTTATATCGGTTCAACCCTTGGTTCCCTGTATCGCCCACCCCTCCCTCAATTTATTTTTTCATTTGTATTATAGTCTCGTCGCATACACATTTTATCTTTTGTAACTTTTGCTCCAACGCCTCGAGTTCGCTGCAGACAATACAAAACTGACAACATTTTGAAATGTAAGCAGGCTTCAAACTCATCTTATCCAAGAAAAACTCTGGTTACATAAGAAATTTGTGTATAAGGTGTACGCGCATTTGTTGCGTTAAAAACCAAAGGTCCCAAGTCAAGGTCCAAATCCCCAACACACTGATGTGAGGTTTAACTCCATCTACATACAGTAATGTCCAAAGTAATTGATCACTTAATCACAGCAAATTTGTGTGTATTTTTTCATGATTCTAAATCCTGAAAAATTACCCATAATTATGCTGTGGTTAAAGGGTCAATTACTTTGGGCATTACTGTAACCAATATAAGGATTTGAGGCTTAATGATAACTCAATCATCATACAGTAATGTTCAAAACAATTGACCACTTGACCACAGCAGAATAATGGGTAATTTGTCAGGATTGTAAATGCTGAAAAAATACCCATAATTCTGCTGTGGTTAAGTGGTCAATTACTTTGGGCATTACTGTAACCAATATAAGGATTTGAGGTTCAATGATAACTCTATCCTCATACAGTAATGTTCAAAGTAATTGACCACTTGACCACAGCAAAATTATTGGTAAATTTTCAGGATTTCAAATCCTGAAAAATTACCAATAATTCTGATGTGGTTAAGTGGTCAATTACTTTGGGCATTACTGTAACCAATACAAGGATGTGAGGTTTAATGAGAACTCCATCCACATAACTAATAATTATGTGTGAAAATTAAAACAAAACAAAATAAATTCCATGATGGCGTCCAATATGGACTGCCTATATAATTCTGCTCCAAAACATGTATATTGAATATATGGATGTTTATTGGGGGAAACCGATTATTTCAATGATATTTTCATTAACTTGGATCCAAAACCCGACTTACGGGATCGTGCGACTGTATCTTAAGCATATGTGCATATTTAATGAGCCAACAATTGGAATCCCAACAGAGAAGATTGGCGTGGGTCCCGACTGTAGTTATATAAAGAAAATTTGAGTAGGATTCTAACGATAAATCAACAGTGATATTTGGCCTTTTTCCGAGCCGAAAACTAACAATGAACGATGTTTATGTTGGATCAGACCGTGCAACAAAAGTCACTAAAACTTCAATATCGACAGGATTACAAGGAACACATGTTTGTTCAAACAAAGGTAGGTTAATATAGCTTACATATATTTCGGAAGCTAAAATAACGTTCGTTTCCAAGAGGGACAAGAAAACAGAACAATGATGCAAACAAGTCACAACCGATTCTACTCATCCTTTACCATAATTATGTACAAGGTGTCAAGAAATCAGACATGGGGAAGTTAGATTTGAAGGAGCAGTTCTGTCTGACATGTGTATTATATATAGACTCTGCCGAGATTCGACTACATAAACCGGCATCGTTGAATGTACAAAGTCAAACATAATAGTGACTTAAAATACACATTTGAATTTAGAGCAAAATATATTGCTATTAGTCGATGCATGGATCCATGCAGATAGTTGGTTGGAACACAGGAGCTTGGAATTTGGTCAAAACCCCTCTTTTATTGGCAGAACCACCACCCGGGACCATAGGTCACGGAAGGAACGAAACACGAATTTGTTGCCACCCATTTTGAACTCAACTGTATTCCTACAAAAAATATATTTTCACTAAAAACTTTTGGTACCTCTTACACCTTAGATGCCAATCTACAACATTCCATAGGTATATTTTTCCAGTTCTTCGAAAACCTCACTTTATTTCGGTAATGTATTGTAAATTCACCAACGAAGACAAATCTGCGTATTCTCCATCACCCGTTCTAGAATCTGAATGACAAATGGCACAAAACCATTTTTCCGGAATAACAAAGTCGGAACGAAATAAAATCGAAACCTAAATTTAAAGCCCGCGAAATTCAAAAATATTTGAAAGTGCGTGCGGTTTTCGAACTTAGGCGCCAGAAAACTTAAATCAGTTTATGTTTGCGTCATACTATGCGCGTTTTTGATGATCTTATCCTGATGTTTTGTATATTTTCTTGAAAATTTTTGTATTTGTCTGTCTGCTGTTATCATCTGATGAAAATGACGACTGTCCAAGAAGATAATCTTCATTTGACTGAATGGTAATTTGTACAAATATTTCATATATAATTTATTTCTATTTATGGCACGACCACGTGGTATTGTTTTTTTCTTCTTGTTTTATGTTCGTTATGTACCGGTAGGCCTATATGTACTACTTGACTTTGTAATGCTACTGGTTGCAATTATTGGTCATAAGGGGACCAAAACTCTCTCTCTCTCTCTCTCTCTCTCTCTCTCTCTCTCTCTCTCTCTCTCTCTCTCTCTCTCTCTCTCTCTCTCTCTCTCTCTCTCTCCCCCCCTCTCTCTCTCTCTCTCTGAATAACTAGTTTATAAATTTGTGTTAGTGATAAACTCGCTAACATAAATTTTATGTAATAAGCAACTATAAGTATTGTTAACTGCACCGGTACCAGGATCTATAAATAGTATACGTCACTCGTGACTCGTAACTAATCAGCACCAAAACTCTTAAAAGAATGGCTTTATGCATATGATTATATAGCCTGTGCTCATGAATTGGAAATTCAATTTTTAAATTCAAGACAGCTAGCCACCATCAGCATTGATTTTCTCAAAATCAAAAATACCAAAAAAATATTAAAAACATTACTTAATGTAACTTTCGCTGATGGGGTCATTGTCACAAGGCTCCGCGATCCGATCACATTCGTAGCCAGGTTTTTTAATCGATCACAAATGTAGCCAGCTTTTCTATGGCGATCACATTCGTAGCCAGCTTTTCATATTCAGGCGAGCCCCCAATGAATAGTGCTGGGCGATATGACGATATATCGGGTATAGCCGGTTTGAATTTTGATATCGTCAATAATATCGTCTGAAATAAAAATATCGTAATACCGTCCCAAGTTATAATATTCTCCATGTAGGTTGAAACCCATCATATGCAACAAACAGGGAAGTTAGAGCAAGTATAAATGTATAATAGTCCCAAACTTCCCGGAAATGCGCAGTCGAAAAAGTAAAAAAAAAATATCGGAGCACGTGCTTGTGAAGTTGGATATGCTTCGTCGGAAACATCAAAGCGCTAGGGACATGACAATCTGCGGAATGGGATGGAATATGGAATAGAACGACAATCTGCGAAACAGAATTTCAAATTGCGTGGAACGGCCGATATCTCGAGGAATACAGGGCGTAGGGCACTCATGTTGGTGTCTAACGAAAGGCCCACATTCGCCCTATCCATACATATTAACCCCGCCACTGACCGGACACCAGAAGTTGCATTATTTGATCGAAAACTGACCTAACATGGGGTGAAATTTGGGATAGCATGGCAATCTGCGGAACCGAATTTCAAATTGCGTGGAACGGCCGATATCTCGAGGAATACAGGGCGTAGGGCGCTCATTTTGGTGTCTAACGAAAGGCCGATATTCGCCCTATCCAAATATATTAACCCCGCCACTGAACGGACACCGGAAGTTGCATTATTCGGTCGAAAACTGACCTAACATAAAATGCCACAAACACGAAAAACTGCGTTCGACATTAATGTTTAGAATTTAGATTTCTCGACGAATACGCTAGCAAACACCAAGTTTTAGGTATCAAATAACGCAGTGGAATACTGTGCACTCGTTTTTGTCTACAATATGGCTGTTTTAGTGCGAAAACTGTAATAGCGAAACGCAAACAAGCGCCGATAAAACAGCTAAAAATAGACTCGATGTTTACATTTACACGATCGATTTCAGCTGGTATATTCAATATAATGGGGCGTATAGTATATCAAAATGTAGGATTAGACACAGGGAATGTATTTTTTTCCAAATGGGTCCACCACGCGGTGAAATTGTTGCAGAAATTCGCTCCAAAATATTCGCACTTCAGTTGTGACTAAAAGCCCAGATGCCGGAGCCCGGCGACTAAAAGCCAAGTTACAAAATAGATTAACTGGTTTGAACGCATGAATATGTCAATGGTCAGACTGTTGGAAATAATACCCAATTTTTTTTATAGACTTATATAAACACTTACGTGTGAAACTCGAATTTTAATTAAATCCATGATTGTGTAGTCTCTCGTATATCACGAAGGATCCGGGCCCACTCGCCCCAGGGCCAGCTCGCCCCAGGCCGTTTTTGGGGCGAGCTGGCCCACCTTTCAGGGGCGAGCTGGCCCGGGTATTACATTTGTATTAAAGTTGTAAATAAGTTAATATATATTAATATATTAATTTCTTAAGTTCAGATTATGATATATTTCAGAGTTATGTCCATCAATTTTGACATTTAGATTACTTTAGCCACGTTTGTTAGCAAAGATAATAGCCATGCAGTTTATCACACTAGTTGGTTTGAACGACGAACCGGCGAATTCATAAATAACAATAATGAACTGTTTTCACATTCTGGATATTAAAGTTTCTCTTATTCTCTGAGTTCATCTCACTATCTCTGGAGTTTGGGAAACCATTAGAAGCCGTTAGTATATCCCCATTCATATGATATCCTATCAAAACAATAGAAGCAGGTTGTTTACACAGTAACCAATCGACTAATCACACTTCACAGGATGAGATGGCTTCAGTGTGATAGATAATCACTTGCATATGCCGACCACATACCGTATATAAGCAGTGCAATATTTATCTGACATCATAACCACAAATATGTTCCGTTGTATCTGCGACTATATACAACGGCAGTGGCTCGACTCAAGTCATTTTCGATCGAGGAATGGAGTATATTCCGACATGACGTTCGGACAAATAATGATCTCGAATGTTTGTATATTTAATTCAACATTCCAAATTCAATGATACACATCTTGGGTCTCAGTTGACCGATTTGGGTATCACTTTGTATGGTATCACTTGACTCGGGTATCACTTGACTGTAAGTCAGAGAAAGCAAGCAAAACAACCCCAAAACGACGGGTCCGTGACTACCCGCCCCCGAGACAACCCGCCCCTTTCACTCTGAGACAACCCGCCCCCGGACAACCCGCCCCCAAAAATCAATTAGCGGTAATCAGTGGCTAATTAGGAGGTGTGATGGGATTATGAGATGTTTGTTTAACGAAACTGGGTTGTTTTTTTTATAGATTTTTATTCGATTTAACAACATGGACAACAATACATACACATGTAATATAATATAACTTGTGAACACAAAAATGCATCAACGATAATATGTTTATTTATTACGAACGAAATTAATGAACGAAATTTAAAAACGGAATGAGCGAAGATTAAAAACAAAATTTAATAAGTTTAACAAACGAACAATGATTAATTTGGGGCTGGTGCCTCCTTCTGCAGAAGTGGGACCATGGTATAGAAATCTAAGCCGGTCCCCATTGTATTCATTCGTCTATGCCATGCTTCGATGTCGTTGTTGGTGCGGATGTCATATGAGTATATGCTCCAACTCTATGGGGGGAATGGTGAGCTCGTGATCCACTGGCGCTGCATGTACTAGTAGTCTAGGACCTCCCTGATCTTTGAACCTTCAGACGTTCTGTCATAGTACTCCTGGAACGTTTCTCTTATTTGTGGAGCCGGGAGGAAGGGAAGAGCCAGCAACTGACGGATGAAGTTGTGCAATGGACCCTTCTGGCCATATGCCGTCTTAAGGCCGACGGTTGATGTGTGTCTATTCACGGCCTGCGTCCAGTTCCGTCGGCATCGTTCAAAGGTTGTTTGTGTATACTCACCTCCAGTTAACATCAGTGAGATGAATCCCGACCACTATAAGTGTTGTGATAACACACCGTGATAATGAACCATTTGCATCAAATGTTTGTTTTGAAAGCACCCATTTTAATTAGTCTTCACTTAATTAGGCCTACCTTAAGTGCCGTTCAGTTGTCAAAACATTGTGTCATTCTTTATCCCAGTCCACGCATTGACATAATTAATGAATAAACACATGTTTTGTTGATCAAAATCTTTAATAATATATCATCAAAGAACATAAAAGAACATAATCACTATTAACTATTTCTGAACAACCCGCCCTCATTTATCGGGACAACCCGCCCCCAAAATAGCATAGGGGCGGGTTGTCTCGGGGGCGGGTAGTCCCGTTCCCCAAAACGACAACTTAAATAAGACATTATCCCTTGGGGCGAGCTGGCCCGGTGCGAGCTGGCTCGGGGCGAGCTGGCCCAGGTCGACTGGGGCGAGCTGGCCCTGGGGCGAGTGGGCCCGTTTCCATCACGAACACTGCGCGCACACATTTTATTGGAATACATGCCATCTTTGCCTTGTGTTTTGTTTAGTTTAGTTTTTTTGGCGACCAAAGATGAGATGTGTTCGCACTGTGCTAAGGCCAATGAAATCACTGAATTTCAGATTATCAGCTTAACCGCATTATTTCATTAGTATCTGAAGCAAATTAATGAACACCATAAACAATAGAAAATTAACACAGCTCTTCGTGCGGGATAATCTTTAAAGCCAGTGACACCTCAGTCATCCTGACAGACTGTACAAACATAATGATAATGGGGCATTATGCATCATGAATATTTTTGTTAATTGGAATTGTCAAATCTAACATGCATGTTGTGGCTTCTAAGTAAACAGATTACCAGTTTTTTTAAATGGAGGCATGATGTTAAAGGACTCTTAGTTGCAATTAAGACCCTCGCAATAAATGCTTCAACAAACGCTCTTTATTGACTACCCTATACATGTTCTATGTATACTATAGGGCGACTGTATATACACAGACGGTATAGATAACTTTTAAGAGTGTTAACAATATTTTATTAGAACGAAAAAACAGAACGTCACATTTACAATGTATACATAGAAAAATAACAAATAGTTCAAATGGCGATATGATAACAAGCAATAAGCCTATGGCTTTTATAAAAATCCTTTCCTCTAGAAATGTTACCCCGAGTGTCAATAGAGACAGCTGCATGGTAAAGAAAGCGGGGATTTGAATATAGTTATGTTTTCTCAGGTTTTTTGTGAAGTAGGTTAAGCGAGTGCGGGGTTGAGAAGGGTTGGGTGTGATTGAGAAGATAATGGAGTAGGTAGGAAAAACAATGAAACAGGAAGGAAAACATGTGTGGTAAATGGTGCATACAAGCATACATGTATATAGTCGAAATTTTAAATTATGGTAGTGTCCAACATAGAAACGGAATTAGAAATCAAATATGTCTCAGCACTCAGAAGATGTGATATAATGAAACTAGATAATTGTTATATGCTGGTAGCGTGTATCAATAAAGTAAATAAAATTAGTAAATACAATCAGTTTTAAGTGCATCAATATGCCAAGGTCATCACTGATTTCATTTAATAAAATTTAACAAAGCATATTTGGATTTTATGCCCAGTGTTGTCAATGCATGTCGCTCTACAAGAACGATGTCGTGTATTTGATTTAAATAAAGTTTTTATAAAATAGGCTTATTGCTTGTTATCATATCGCCATTTGAACTATTTGTTATTTTTCTATGTATACATTGTAAATGTGACGTTCTGTTTTTTCGTTCTAATAAAATATTGTTAACACTCTTAAAAGTTATCTATACCGTCTGTGTATATACAGTCGCCCTATAGTATACATAGAACATGTATAGGGTAGTCAATAAAGAGCGTTTGTTGAAGCATTTATTGCGAGGGTCTTAATTGCAACTAAGAGTCCTTTAACATCATGCCTCCATTTAAAAAAACTGGTAATTTGTTTACTTAGAAGCCACAACATGCATGTTAGATTTGACAATTCCAATTAACAAAAATATTCATGATGCATAATGCCCCATTATCATTATGTTTGTACAGTCTGTCAGGATGACTGAGGTGTCACTGGCTTTAAAGATTATCCCGCACGAAGAGCTGTGTTAATTTTCTATTGTTTATGGTGTTCATTAATTTGCTTCAGATACTAATGAAATAATGCGGTTATGCTGATAATCTGAAATTCAGTGATTTCATTGGCCTTAGCACAGTGTGGTGCGAACACATCTCATCTTTGGTCGCCAAAAAAACTAAACTAAACAAAACACAAGGCAAAGATGGCATGTATTCCAATAAAATGTGTGCGCGCAGTGTTCGTGATATACGAGAGACTACACAATCATGGATTTAATTAAAATTCGAGTTTCACACGTAAGTGTTTATATAAGTCTATAAAAAAAATTGGGTATTATTTCCAACAGTCTGACCATTGACATATTCATGCGTTCAAACCAGTTAATCTATTTTGTAACTTGGCTTTTAGTCGCCGGGCTCCGGCATCTGGGCTTTTAGTCACAACTGAAGTGCGAATATTTTGGAGCGAATTTCTGCAACAATTTCACCGCGTGGTGGACCCATTTGGAAAAAAATACATTCCCTGTGTCTAATCCTACATTTTGATATACTATACGCCCCATTATATTGAATATACCAGCTGAAATCGATCGTGTAAATGTAAACATCGAGTCTATTTTTAGCTGTTTTATCGGCGCTTGTTTGCGTTTCGCTATTACAGTTTTCGCACTAAAACAGCCATATTGTAGATAAAAACGAGTGCACAGTATTCCACTGCGTAATTTGATACCTAAAACTTGGTGTTTGCTAGCGTATTCGTCGAGAAATCTAAATTCTAAACATTAATGTCGAACGCAGTTTTTCGTGTTTGTGGCATTTTATGTTAGGTCAGTTTTCGACCGAATAATGCAACTTCCGGTGTCCGTTCAGTGGCGGGGTTAATATGTTTGGATAGGGCGAATATCGGCCTTTCGTTAGACACCAAAATGAGCGCCCTACGCCCTGTAGAATGTCAGCTAACTGGGACCTTGGCTAACTGGGACCTTGGGCTAACTGGGACCTTGGCTAACTGGGACCATGACCAACTGGGACCTTGGCTAACTGGGACCTTTGGCTAACTGGGACCTTGGTTATATTTATTAAATATATTAGTAGAATAGAACATTGATAATAGAATATTGTTGGTTTTATTTATGTTATTGCTTCAAACATGTTTTAGATTTGTTTCAACCTGACTTAATAAAAAAAAAATGAAAAAAAATATATTGTCAATCTATAAAACTGAAGGTCACTATTTTAATTTCTCATTTGTATCTTATTTGTATCTTATATATTTCTATGAATATTTATTGTTAATAAAGTCAATAAAGTGATGGTTATTATGGGCATTCACATTTAAGATGCAATAAAGTGATTGTTACTCATGGCATTCACAGTGAAGGTGTGAGTTTGTTTTGAAAGCGATTGTTGTTTTAATCAGTTGGTCCATTTGATCTTGTGATCTAATCATTGTCAGCTTACTTGTGTTCACTTGTAACAACTGACCAGTCATCAGTAGTGAGTGTATTTAACAGTAAAGGCAACATATGGACAGCTATATAGAGGCCAATTTACTGTCAGACAGCATATCAGCACAATGTCTTCTGAACCTAATGTAACGTGTATTTCGTGTGGCGATGTGGTTAGACCAAGACAAGAGGCCTTGAATTGTGATGGCTGCTCCCGATGGCAGCATCGCAAATGTAAGACTGGCATCACCATAGATGTCTATCGACATGCGGTCTGTGACAGCCTGGACATTCAGTGGTCCTGTCAGCAGTGTGCCAGACAACAGGTATGTACTAATTATGTACTAATTATGTCATGTCTTAAATAAAAAAAATAATACTTTAAATCTTAATAAAACAATAAATAACAAATAATGTTGAATTTAAATGGTCCAGTCAGCAGTGTGCTAATTATGTCATGTCTTAAATAAAAAAAATAATACTTTAGATCTTAATAAAAAAAATAATGTTGAATTTAAATGGTATGTTCTTATTGACTGTATGTTCTTATCTTTCTTGCAGAATGCTACTAGTCAACAACCAGTTGAGATAAGTTCTATTCAACATACTCATGGGGATATCAGCCAACTTCCTGAGATCAGAGAACCCCTGGAGAGCACACGGCAATCTATTGATGGGTTCCATGTTGCTAACAGTCTTGACGACAGCCTTGGAGACCCATTTGACGTATCAAGAAGCCAAGGAGATTCCGACAACAATTAAGATGGTGAGTGAAGGAAAGTTGAAGCGTCGCCAGAAGAAGAACACCATGGTAATGCAGGGGAAAATCTTCAGCCTATGGGACAAATACGACGCCAAAGAGGTCTCAACCAGTCAACTGCTCAGAGAATGCGCTCAGTTATTCGCACCAGTTCCAGAACCAGACAGGCGTGACAGAGAATGCACTCAGGTATTCTCACCAGTTGAAGAACCAGACATGCGTGACATGTGTGACAGAGAGTAAATACAGCATACCAGTATGGGTATATACATGCAGATACAGATATACATGCCTCCATCGTGCTACACAGAGCAGCAAAACCAGCAGACTTGTATAGTGTTTTTATTGTGTTTTTACTGTTTTGTTTAATGTTATTTATCTAAAATGTTAACATTTCATTTGTTTCTAACTTTCTCATGACTTAATAAAAGTTGATTTTAATGAAATGATTAATAATATATCTGAAGTTCCCAGTTAGCCAAGGTCCCAGTTAGCCAGAAGGTCCCAGTTAGCCAAGGTCCCAGTTAGCCTGACTTGAGGTCCCAGTTAGCCAAGGTCCCAGTTAGCCAAGGTCCCAGTTAGCTGGATACCGCCCTGTATTCCTCGAGATATCGGCCGTTCCACGCAATTTGAAATTCCGTTCCGCAGATTGCCATGCTATCCCAAATTTCACCCCATGTTAGGTCAGTTTTCGATCAAATAATGCAACTTCTGGTGTCCGGTCAGTGGCGGGGTTAATATGTATGGATAGGGCGAATGTGGGCCTTTCGTTAGACACCAACATGAGCGCCCTACGCCCTGTATTCCTCGAGATATCGGCCGTTCCACGCAATTTGAAATTCTGTTCCGCAGATTGTCGTTCTATTCCATATTCCATCCCATTCCGCAGATTGTCATGTCCCAAGCGCTAGCATTAGTTGGCGACGTTGTGAGATGATTGGTATGTCGCGCGCATGCGACTGGCACAATGACCTCCTTTCAAGTTGGTGCAGCTTGCTCTATCAACCGTAACCGGTTGCTTGGAGGCGGATAACGATGTCAGATTTTTATTGACCAAACTAGCTGATCGTGTCAATGTGTGCAAATTGCGAGTAAAATTATTTTGTGGACATGTGCCGTACGGATCATGGCATCACTATCACTTCAACGAACGTCAAATTCACAAACTAATTGAACATGTCTATATTTATTTTCCTCGGCTAAAAAAATGCTGACGCAAATTCATTTCGCGTCGGCTTTTGCCTCGGCACTGCCCATTGTCGATGCTAATTCCCAGGGCTGCCGTATACTATGTGCATTGAAGTCTCACGGTGCTACCAACTACCAATTACCACTAATAAATAGTCTCACAAATGACCAATTCCTCATGAATAAATAAAATGGAAATTTGAAACCGAATGTGGTCCTTAATGTGTGGTGTTGAGCGCTATGGTCGAAGGGATATAACTCTAAAAAATTATGCGAAAATGCACGTGGGCCTTCTTATATGATTATATCCCTTTATTTCAAAGTTATTGTTTTCTCTGTCGGCAAACTGTCAGCGGTCATGTTTTTATGCAAATGAGCCCAAAATGATTCGTTCCCATCTAGACGCCAATGTTATCATCCATCAAAAAGTTCATGATGATCTCGGTACGGTCATGTAATAAACATGTAATCAGCAGCTATGTTCGAAATTATAAACGGTACTTTCATGCTATCCGTCTCCGGATCATAGTTTTAAAGTTTCCGCATATTTTGGTACCAGTTCCGCTACTCAGATTCTAGAACGGGTGATGGAGAATACGCCGATTTGTCTTCGTTGGTGAATTTACAATACATTACCGAAATAAAGTGAGGTTTTCGAAGAACTGGAAAAATATACCTATGGAATGTTGTAGATTGGCATCTAAGGTGTAAGAGGTACCAAAAGTTTTTAGTGAAAATATATTTTTTGTAGGAACACAGTTGAGTTCAAAATGGGTGGCAATAAATTCGTGTTTCGTTCCTTCCGTGACCTATGGTCCCGGGTGGTGGTTCTGCCAATAAAAGAGGGGTTTTGACCAAATTCCAAGCTCCTGTGGTTGGAAGTACTAACAGTTTAAACAATATCTATTTCTTCCCAAAGGCATATAAGTTTATCACTTCCGTGTTATTAAAGCTCATTTTATATTATTTATATTATTTCTCTAGTGTCGATTACCATTGCCTTCGCGGATCAAACGTGTGAAAAAATCAAATGAAATGCAGCCTCGTTTCCTGTGTGTTAATCCGACACATCCATTATAGGTTGTGACATCCATTAGTTTATGACTTCCTTAAGACAAACATATCAGCTTGAATAACACGGGCGCTTGTCCCGGCTAATCGAAATGGCCATCGGTTTAATGTAACACTCAAAACCATACACCATTATACCTTAAAGGTACTCAACCCGTAAAGAGGGTCCCCATCTCAACAGATTCCAACAACAACAATCCGATCAGAGGGTCCTATATTACTATTTCTTTGGCTTTGTGGGTAAAAAATATTTGATTCGAGTCGAGGAACCCATCAAACAAAGCTCAGAGTTATTAGATATTGATTTTTGAAAATTCTTATGTTCTCGAGATGAGTACCAATAACTGCCGTCAATTTGGTAACATGCTCGAGATTTTACGCCAAAATTATATTCAAACAGACAAGGATGGATAACTCTATGATCAAGTGGGTAATAACAACGAATTTTTTACTGTCTTCTGGGCCAGAAACAATTCCCGATAATGAAAAATAATAGATTTCTAAAATCGATATCTAACAAATCTGAGCTTTGATGGGTGACTTCCTCGACTCGAATCAAATATTTTTGACCCCCGAAGCCATTGAAATAGTAATTGAGAGGAGTTTTATCGGGTTGAGTACCTTTAAAGGTACTCAACCCGTAAAGAGGGTCCCCATCTCAACAGATTCCAACAACAACAATCCGATCAGAGGGTCCTATATTACTATTTCTTTGGCTTTGGGGGTAAACAATATTTGATTCGAGTCGAGGAACCCATCAAACAAAGCTCAGAGTTATTAGATATTGATTTTTCAAATTTGTTATGTTCTCGAGATGAGTACCAATAACTGCCGTAATCTGCTCTGGATGTGTACTCCAAATCTATTCAAACAGACAAGGATGAATAACTCTAAAATCAAGTGGTAATTTTAACGCAATTTTGACTGAGTTCTGGGCCAGATAGTATTCCCGATAATGAAAAATAATAGATTTCTAAAATCGATATCTAACAAATCTGAGCTTTGATGGGTGACTTCCTCGACTCGAATCAAATATTTTTGACCCCCGAAGACATTGAAATAGTAATTGAGAGGAGTTTTATCGGGTTGAGTACCTTTAATTATTGCTTTATTTAAACAAAAACAAAAAATTAAATGAGAAAATTAACTTTTACTACTTGCTAAATTTTATCTTTTAATTATTTCATTTAAATTTTAGTATTTACAGTATACTATGCCCAAATCTTTATAATCTGTTGAGTGACCCCACAGTCGTTTACTTTGTTAGTAATAATTTGAAGGATTACTTGTTTAAACGCAATTGTTATCAAAATATTTTATGTATTTTTTATAATTTCTATTTATATGTAATACTATAATCTTGGTGGCGTTACCATTTCTGACTATGGTTTTCTTGTTATTAACACCACCAGGTGTAATCTGTGGGCCAAATTATAAAAATCCATGGTCTCATGCAGGTTTTATGGTTTTTCCAGTTTATTAGTTTGAAAGTCGAACTTCGCGAATAGGAGGCCGGTCACCGGTTTATTAGTTTAAAAGTCGAACTACGCGACCAGGAGACCGGTCACCGGTAAACGATGTAGTTGGGAATTTCAATTTCGTTTATTGTCCTTTACATTATTAGCGAGTTTGCGATACCCGTTGGACGGGAACGGGTACGGGTAGATAGGTTAACTTGGGTACGTTCGATGCAGCGCATAAAGCGATACCGATTTGGAACGGGTAGATGTGTCACATTGACCGGTAACCTTTCACTACGATTTTCTCACTCAAAGGTTGGTTAATTCAATGAAATGCCAGTTAGCTATGCGTTAATCTATTTATTGAAGATTTCATGGGCAAATATCATAGATAAAGTTGTCATTTAAACCCAATTTTTATGTTCAAATTATCGAGGCAGCTTCTAGCATTATATCCATGGATGTTTTAAAGTTGCAGTATGTAACCATTATGACCGCGTTAATTGCTTTCGATGTTTGGGTATACGGAACAATGGCTGGGCCATGCACTCGTGGCGGGAACACAATACCTCCGATTTTTTATCCGCATTTAGAAGCTTTCTGGTGTGGTGAATGAGGAACCTGCAGTAATATAGTTTTTTGTAATAATTTGAAGGATTTGTTGTTTTAACGGAATTCTGAGACGGTGCATTCATGTAAGCAATATATTTTATATTATAATTTATATTAATGGGTAATAATATGATCTTGGTGGTGTTACCATTTCTGACTATGGTTTTCTTTTACAATGTTGTGTACAGTATGTGTTTTTCTTGTACGAGTCCAGGTTGTGGTGAAAAGTCATATTGGACGATCGAGACACGCAGTGTCGAGTCCAATGTGACTCTTCACCACAACCTGGACGAGTACAAGAAAAACTCATACTGCACACAGCATTGTATATAAATGACATTTTTAATATCCATATGTAAGTTTCTCCAAATTTTGCAATGGGAATAAAACTTTAGTGGCTATTTTTGGTATTTGTCGGCACTTAGCTCTCTATAATATACAGTTATTAACGCCCATCGGGTGTATACTGGTGGGCAAATTTAGATCGATGTGTGTCTGTGGACGTTTTATAAATAGATAATCGGTTTTGACAATTCGCAGTAGGTCCCTATTTGCGGAGTTTTGCGAATTCTCGGAGTTCCCCTAAAATTGTCGAAATATGTTGATTTTAATGAGGGAACGGGTGCGTATATGTCAATTCATACGTATTGTAAACAAATAAGGACACGATCATCATAATAGTGGTTTGTTCTATCAATCATATCATCATCATCATAATACGGAACAAGTCTTGCGATTTTTCGTCCCATAATATTATTTGCAATGCTTGTTTACAAATATATATGTATCGTCATTCGATATTTACTTGTTTACTTTAGTAAAAAGGGAAATAGTATTCAACCAACTGATATATAGCCTGAAAATAATGTATAGTCTGTATAATTCACGTCCTGTGTGCAATTGGGTCACTTAATTATGAATTTGCATATCCCAGCTTGACCGCAGAGGCGAGCACCTTCAATACATGTGAACACCAATTGCTACCAATGATGGAGGGTCCCCCGTTACGACTTATGATCGACCCAGACGCCAAACCAGTTGCAACACACACTCCGGTACCGGTTCCTATCCACTGGCAAATCGACGTGAAGGCATGTCTGGACAGAGACGTGAGACTAGGTGTACTCGAACCATGCAGTGCCTGTGGGTGAACCCGTCACATGGTGTCACCGTATGGTCATCTGTGCAAAGAAAAATGGCAAACCAAGGCGTACAATTGACATGCAGCCACTAAACACACATGCTGTATACGAGAAACCCGTGCACCACACTCAGTCACCCTTCCACCAGGCAAGATCTGTGCCACACGGGACTAAGAAAACAGTGTTTGATGCATGGAATGGCTACCACAGCATCCCACTTCGAGACGAAGACAAACATTTTACCACTTTTATCACTCCATGGGGACGATACTCTCAGGTGCCAAATAAACGTGCCGGCACGTTTATTAATTTGGAGCAAAAATACACACAATCACGCTTATTGTGACCCATCACGTTTATTATTTTTTGGGGGTAAATCCATCACATACTGTGACATTTATTCTTTTTTTGGGTGATAAACAAACGAATATAAGAATGGAACGAATCACATGTGTGCTAATGTTAATACTAGAAGTCACAAACCACTAAATAAAGTTGTTTTAGTAGACTTAGATGCGACATCGCTTCGATATAAAACCTATTTTGAGAGTCACGGTTCGCCCAATCTTTTACTTCGTCTACTTTCGGTTTGTAATAAAGCGCAAAACGTGAACTGGGCCGAGTTCACGGGACCCGAAACGATAGAAAAGATGGCCCATGGATCACAGGACTTATTCTACAATTAAAATGTTTTTGTTAACTCCAAAATCAGTTCCATAATCACAATTTATAATGAAAAACGATGTGCCTCGAAAATAGGCAACGCGAAACCCAGAAAAAGCGCTAAAAGTTACCAGTTTGACTGAGTGTTTTCTGCATACAAATAATTTCATGAGAAGCATTAAAGTATATTCCTTTAATATTAAGATATTTAAACAAGACAGTTTCATACTTTTTCTGTTTTAATGCATTATTTGGTGAGAGAAATGTAAAATTGATTGTAAATTCTTCGAAAAAAAATCAAATTAGGCTTAATGTAAAATTGTAAACTGAGTATGATTTTGGACAAGAACTTCAATCTACTAGTAGGCCTACACAAGTTTCAACCTAAATATATTAATCAATTGAATTATACAGTGAGTGAGTTACTTGAGTTAACTATCACTCTTTGATTGATTGATTGATTGATTGATTGTATTGGAAATGATAATAACACATATATAAATACAATAGATTGTTGATATACATAACTTAGGAGCAAACACATAGCATTGTACATAGTTTGTTCAGCATTAGATATCCTTTTATTTGTGATGTTGAAAAGGGGTTGTTTTGTGCAACACAACTGAAAATCATATTTAATAAACAGCCTTAAGTTTTCCCACCCCTTCTTGTATTCCGTATGGCTATTCCGATCCCAAATTATCTAGTATTCTAAGCCATATAGAAGGTATCGGAATATTGAAATAGTCTGAATTATGAACCCTCATGGAAAAGCGGAATAATGAACCCTCAGAATAATGAACCATCGGAATAATGAACCATCTATACCCGAAGACCCCCAACCTACAAGAGAAAAAAAAGTCATGTGCAGTGTGTACTGTATAATACAACAATCAACATGTAAGACAATCTATTCCAACTTTATATCATATGAGTAATATGTTATTTCACGCATGGTCTTACATAATGTATGAATGGGGTAAACAAGATAGTGAAGATACATGATGCATAATACCTGAATGTCACTTCCTCTGCACAGGTATGATTCCCTGTACTATATAAATGTATGCATAAGCCTTTATGGCTCGAGTTTTAAGCATACTACCATGAAAAGTAAAATCCGTAACCCAGCACATTTATTGTGCACCAGCACTATTATTCTTTTTTTGGTAAAAATGTCACCCAGCACTTGTATTTGGCCAGCACTTTTATTTGGCACCTGAGAGTACCGTTACCGCGTCGCACCACATGGTTACATTGCATCTGGAGATGGCTACTCCCGGCGATTCGACGAGATAGTTTCAGATGTCTCAAACAAAACTAAATGCATTGACGACACACTACTGTGGGCCGCCACTCTTGAGGAAAATTTCTTCCAGGCATGTCAGTGGCTTGACATCTGTGGCAGAAACGGGATAACACTTAACCCAGACAAATTTATATTCGGTCAGGACACATGTCGTTACGTTTGCGGGCTTCACACCGTGCCAGACTTTCCTCCAAGCAGTTATGGACTTTCCGACTCCAAAAAACATTATGTACAGATGTTCGCTCCTGGTTCGGACTCATAAATCAGGTCTCATACGCCTTCAGCATGACTGAGAGGATGCTACCTTTTCGAGCTTTCCTCAAGCCGGGATTCGAACGCCATTCCACTGGGACGAGAATCTCGACGAGCTAATGATGGAATCAAAACGAGCGATAGTTAGCGAGATCCAAGAAGGAGTTCGAATCTTCGACAAATCCAAACCCACCTGTCTCGCTACAGACTGGTCTAAGGTTGGGATAGGCTTCTGGCTCTTCCAGAAACACTGTGACTGCGAAAAGATAGAACTGTTCTGCTGCACGACTGGTTGGAGAATAACACTTTCCGGAAGCCGCTTCACACATTCTGCCGAATAACGCTATGCCCCGGTGGAAGGCGAAGCTCTAGCCGTCGCGGATGCCCTCGACAAAGCCCGCTATTTCGTCCTAGGCTGTGAAGACCTCATAATAGCTGTAGACCACAAAGCCACTACTGAAATTATTCGGGGACAGATCATTAATTGACATACCAAACACCCGACTCAGAAACCTAAAAGAAAAAACCCTACGGTACAGATTCCGCATGAGCCATGTACCAGGAGTGAAGCACAGTGCTGCAGACACCGTCTCTCGTCACCCGACTGGTCACCCAACAAAGATGCACCTCCCAGATGACATATCTGGGATCACCGACCTGACCACAAACGACTCGACATTGATCAGTTTGCTCTCTTGTCCAGACACACGCAACACACTCCTCGCAGGCTTTTGTCGCACTGAACCTACCCATGATGACATTGATGACACAGTCCGTCTAGCTGCAGTTTCGTCACTAAATTCGCTACAGTCCATTACTTGGGACAAGGTCCGAACAGCTACCAGCAGCGATAAAAACATGGTGAAATTGGTCGACATAATCGAATCGGGCATGCCAGAATTCCGTCACGACCTCCCAGAGGCACTCCAGGAATACCACAAGCTACGTGACCACATGTACACAGTAGACGGAGTCGTTGTCTACAAAGACCGTGTTCACTCAGAAAAGACTGCTTGGCAGCACTTCATGCCGCTCACCAGAGTACTTCATCAATGATCTCTAGAGCTGAAGTATCCGTGTTCTGGCCTGGAATCACTCCTGCTATCATTGCTATCCGTAACAGCTGCAACCACTGCAACAGAATGGCACCATCACAACCCAGTGCGCCGCCTGCCCCACCAACACAACCAGCATATCCATTCCAGTACGTATGTGCCGACTTTTTCACATACAAAGGGACAAACTACTTGACAATTATTGACAGATATTCTAATTGGCCAATTGTTGAAAGGACCACGGGAGGAGCCACCGGGCTTATCGACAGTCTCCGGAGATCATTCGTCACCTATGGCATACCTGATGAACTCTCATCCGATGGCGGCCCCGAGTTTACTGCTGCTAGCACTCGCGAATTTCTGACAACATGGGGTGTTCATCACCGTCTATCATCTGTTGCCTTCCCACACAGTAACTGTCGTGCCGAGGTTGGAGTGAAGACTGTGAAACGATTGATTACAGGCAAGTAGTATGTGCGACTCGTTGGGTTCAACTTTCAAATTGGGCGTAAGTGTATTTTGAGTATGTTAGTACTATCACAGGAGTTTGTCAGAATGATAGTAAATAAAAAATATAAGAGATATATAGATATATATAGATATATAAGTAATAAATAAAGAATAGGATTGCAACTAGGGGATTAGCGATTTACGTCATTTTTTTAAATTTTTTGTATCACGAAAATCAGAAACATGAAAAAAACGTTTCGCTCGTGGCGCTCTCCATATTCATTGCTATTATGACTGTTATACATCAACGTGATCGCTGTGATTTACATTTAGCATGGCATTGGCAATATCACCTTAGGTTCTCTTTATATCACCGCAACGCCAGGTTTCATTTTCGAACCGTCCGCTGATTTCGTTGACACGCGACCATGTACTTCCGTTGTAATTAGTTGGCGGTGTCGGGCAAAAATGTACACATATAATAAAAGGGCCGAGGAATCTGTGCCGTTTGCATCATGCTGTCCGAATATTTCCGGGGCATGTAACGATGTAACATTTAAAAGATTTAGGTCGAAATATTCTGACCACTGCTGCAAACGAATTCGTCCAAGAGTGGATCAAGTTTTACAGGACACTGTACCAAGCAGCGTGTCACCGAGGGCAGCCAACGCTTCGAAAATGAAACTTGCCGTTGCGGTGATTTAAAGAGAAAATAGGTGATGTAGTCAATGCGAAGTTAAATTTCAGCACATGCGGTCATATGGATGTATAATATTTATAAGAGCAATCTGTCTGAAGATCGCTACAATCGATAACTTTTTGGCTTTCCTATTTTCGAGGCAAAACATTTATAAATAAACATTTGTAGGTCAAATCACTAATCCCCTTGATTCATTCCTATACTCTTATTACTATTTATTATTACTACTATTTATTATTATTTGTATATATTTATTATTATTATTATTTATTATCATTCTGACAAACTCCTGTGGTACTATAGTACTATATATTTGAGAATGGTTGATAAAATTGGGCGTAAGTATATTTACGATATTTGAGGTTCACATTGCTTTGTGGCCGTGTGCAAATAAAACCAATTCATAGAACAGTATGTGTGTATATTGTTGTTTTGTAATCTCGGCCGACTAAATAATCTCAGCTTAAGACGGCTTATGTGTTTAAAGGTTCAGACAGGCATACATCAATAATCTCGGCCGACTATTAAATGTCTGCAACCGAATAATTTTGTTAAGACGGTTTAAATTATTTGAGTAAAGATTCAGACACACATACAAAATTTTGTGGCCAACTATTTGTTAATTTAATACAAATTTTAATATTTTTTCATGAAACTCTGTTTTGTTAATTTTATTAATCGATGTTTAGAAATAGCTTAACTAGTTTATATACCAATTATATGTGTACAGCTGTTCACTTTTAGGTATATATTCTCGACAAAAAATATATATTGTCAAAATTTGTACCACACGATACACATGATGATGGAAAATATATTCAAATATTTATGCTTAGGCATAACATGGTTGTGGCAATTTATGGTTGGAAATGACCAACACGTATGTGGAGAACAATATAATGAAGATGACGAGCAACCAATTTCCGACTGGCCTGAGGCATTACGTTATGGAATGAATAACGACAGCGGATCAGAGAGCGGATCAGACAATTGGTCTTCTGAAAGTTCATATCGGGACATAGAAGCCGATTTTTGGAGTACTAGCTCACAATCATCTTTTACCTGTTCAGAATGTCACAGTTACCAACACCAGCTCGAGGATTGGGACCTGGAAATTGAACTTATGGAGGAGTACACATATCTGTTGGACAGTGCCTATTCATCCGAAGAAATGTCTGACGATTCTGTCAACTGGGATTAAAAATGAACACTTTAAATATTGTATATCCTACCATATGTGAATTATGTCATCACCAATAAATACATGTATAATCGATTATCTTTTCAATAATAATATCTCGCTGGGTTCTATCGTGGTAAAAATCTTTTGTTTGACAAGAGATTTTCCACTCAATGTTTGTCACAGACCTACGTCCCCCTCCCCTCCACCCCTACCCCAACCACCTTCACATCACTTACCCGCACCTGGTGACATGATGAAATCGATTGTGTACTTAGTTGACCTCCGGCTTCGTACCGATTGTGTACTGAGCTGACACCGTGGATAAATTGACCAATGACTGCTATTATATCTTTTGACAGATATGCGTGCGCAGACTCGTTTGATGTTCGCTATCGCATTACTATGTTTTAATAGCCGAGACTTCACTTCTCGTCTGACTCTCTTACCGACAAGACATGTTGATTCCCTGTCTACACAGTGCTTCTCCGGCAGACTATTTCACCCACATAAAGTTATCAAACATACAGACTTCTTCTAGTCCACCACGTTTCCATTGTTTCTGTTCTATATAAATATAGGTGCATAGAAGAACGCTCGATTTCACTGATTATATAGGAAAATGAAGTATCAATGTGAAGAGTGCTTAAGTGTCTATGCTTGGCAAGATAGTTTGAAACGTCATATCAAAGTTAAACACACGCCTTCAGAACAGCAACAACAACAATAACACCAACAACAGCAACAACAACAGCAACAACAACACCAACAACAACAGCAGCATCATCAGCCACAACAACAGCAACAACAACAACAACAGCATCATCAGCCGCCACAACAACAACAACAACATCAACAACACCAACAACAACAACACCACCAACAACAACAACAACAGCATCATCATCCGCCGCCACAACAACAACAACAACAGCCACAACAACACCAACAACAACAGCAACCAAGCGACATAACATCCTGCTTTGATGATCCAATGGCCAAAATCCAGGAAGATTTTATTTTCAAGCATCCATTCACGGCATGTGTAAGTGGACCGACATCTAGTGGGAAGACGTACTTCGTGAAAACCTTGCTACCAAAGTCTGCCTCAAAAATATCACCCGCACCTGACAGAATAATATGGTTTTATAAATATTGGCAGCCCCCATATGACGAAATAAAGTATACCGTCACCCCTCATGTCAACTTTATACGAGGAATACCAGCAAACTTGGATTCTCTTATCAACCCCCGGTATAAAAATCTAGTTATACTCGATGACTTGATGCAAACTTCATCAAAAGACCAGAGAGTTAATGATTTGTTGCCGAAGGAAGTCACCATTTGAACTTATCTTTGATAAGTTTGAACCAGAATTTCTACTACAACAAAGATCCAACGCAACGACGAAATTGTCAATATTTGGTATTGTTCAATAACCCAATCGACAAGGGATTAATTTCAACATTATCAAGACAGATGTATCCTGAATGTCCTCAGCGTATGGTTCGAGAGTTTTCGGAAGCGACGAGTGAACCGTACGGTTACCTACTGGTGGATTTAAAAGCCGCAACACCGGACACATTACGTCTGCGACAGAATGTACTAAAAGAGGACACGAACCAACATATGGGTGAATGGAATGGCATGAAATACGATGACAGAGAACACCCAGATGAACAGAATGGGATGAAAAAACATACAAAAGACACAGAGACCCAGGGCCAACAGAATGCGATGAAATACGATGACAGAGAACTCCCTGGGGAGAGAGTGAGTGGATTATTGGGAATTTTAGAGTGAGAAACGATACGTAATGATAAAAGGCGCATTAAGTGCCCGAAAATTTGAACTTTAAATATTGTTCTGTGTCATTTTAACTTTCAACCACTGCGCTTGTATTGTTAACATTCATTCATAATGAGTGTCTTGTGTCCCTTTAGAGTGTCTTGTGTTCCTTTAATATTCAAACACCAATATTGCATCACGTCCCTTGTTTCGTGTCACTTTATTTCCTTGAGTGTATTGCCCCTTATAATGATGTCATAGCATGGGTACATGTAAGACAGTATAACACTATGACTATGTCTGTATCTGTTGTTGGGAAGATGTGAAATATAAATTTCAGTTCATTCGTGTAGTAATTTTGTATGAATGAAACACTCTTCATTGTGTATTACTAACAGGAAGTTGTACTATTTTTGAAAGCAATCACGATGTGTAAAATTTTCATTAAATTACAATAAACCAAGGGCTAAGGTGTAACAGGTTTATGGTCAAATAACCCAGAGTGACTTAATTCACAATGAAGTAGACTCCACTGTAGATGCGAGATGTATTGTTTGTCCATAGCTTAAGTGTGTAAACATCACATTTTGCTTGTCACGCTATGACCATATATATATATATACTACATAAATAACTGTAGTTTCCTCATTAATCTATCTTATCAATTGATGACATAAAAAGTAAAAACTTAACCCTTCCCAATGTCATAAAATTCTAAATAATGCCATCGCCGGGAATCGGAACAAACGAATATGAAGGCCAGACAGAATACGTCTCATATATGGTATACAGTTTGCATCGATGTGTTGATTGTGTGCATATATTAGTAAACCGTAATGTGTTGAGTTTTCTTGATGATCGAGACCGACAATGGCGGCCAAGGAAAACACAATTGCAGATGAATCTTTGCCATAATTATTTCAAATTCACTTTCTTGTACACTCGATCAGCTTGGACTGGATGACTAATAGTGTCTCATATATCGCACAACATGTGGTCTGGTATTATCCTATATCATGTTATAAATGTCCCACCCCCAGCTTTGACACATGTGTGACGCGAATATGGTGTGTGTTAAATTCATACAGAGTTAGTGCTGCAAGAAAATTTGTATTTGTTAATTTAAGTGCTCGGTAATTTAGGTTGTTTTGTACTTATAAGGACTTTGTTTCAAATATACGTAGAAAGACAAACCAACATAATAAAAATATAACTCGTAATTCTGAGAATGATTCAAATATTTAATTGGCTGAATTATTACATCAACGACAGCTCGGCGATTGCTACCCATATGCCAAAATGCATAGAACAATGTGCCGCGTATCGATCGCCACTGGCAATTTGACTATTTTGTGACAACTTTGATGTAATTTTGAGACCTTAAGTCAGCAAAGTATTAATAATATGGAGACATTTTGTAGTATTAGAGGGTGGTCATGAACCGTTACACATAACATGCATTCGATGCAATAACAAGTGATGCTATAATCTTAATATATAAATGCGATTGTGTATGTAAATATTACTTGTAGGCACCCACATTTATGCACCAATTGCAGGGCTTATGTTTTGGCGAGAATCCAAGTCTAGATTCTCAAAAATATTCTATTCTATTCTATTCAGGTAACATGGTCTTGGTCAGGTCTCTGTCCGACATGTTTTGACACCATATCCGCATTACCGAACATAAAATCCATGAATGCTCTTTACCTTATATGGACAAATAACGACTAGAATCCTCTGTATGTTTTCTATGGACAGCGAATATGTGTGTATGACTCTCTTTGTATGTATGTTACTTATATAGACATTCACGATTAAATTTGACACAAATGTATTTCTGCTCTCCGGCTAACAGCGGCTAGGTCCTGACTCCAATCACTAAATAGCTTATTGCTTGGCTCTATGAGAGGAGGCTTCATTTGTATCATAATGTTGAGTTAGTTTTTAATGACATAATATAGCATCAGACATAGGGGTGCCAGTGACTACCGTGCCACGATTAATTGTATAATCGATGAACCTTTGATAAAGCTGATAATCGATTACCATTTCCATAGTCGATTATTCTGTGTTATTTATTTTGGAAGGGTTAACAACCTTTCATCGCGTATCAAAGAGATTCCGACAACATGAGTACTACTAACTTATGTTGCAAACAGTTGGCAGTTCGTTTGATGATGCGACTTGGTTACCCTTCGGGTCATTGTATATTCTACAAATTGGCGGCACTGCAGCTTTGAACTTATGGCGACGTCGTTGTATATTTATACTTGACAGGTGGCACTATGTCTTTGAAATGTACCGACTGTCACCATGTTCAATGAATTGAATGCACTCGCCCTTGAATGCACTCGCCCTTGATTCTGATTGGACCAATCTCCCGCGTCGAATGACACCAAAACCGCTTCTTTACAAATTCCTTCTGGGTCTAACCCCCCCAACGACCATTCTAGATATCCACCATTTTCCATATTTTGACTGCCATTTTGGCAGCCATTTTGAGACAAAGCGCCAATTTGGGTTTCAATGAATTGGAGTATTCATAGATAATGGTATGCCCAACTTTCATTGTACAGTTATGTCCATTTCTTGTTGATATATGACTGGAATCCCATTTTCGATTTTTGTGGAATTTTATACCGCGTTCTGTAAAATCGAATTTTTGAGGGTGTGGATGAGTCTGGGACCCCATTTATGGTATCTTTCATTGCTCCAATACTGAATTAACATGATTAAGACTAATAAAAGTAGGTAGACTCAACCATTATCAAACAACAGGAACTGATCTTTAAGATATTAGGCAAAAACTTCAGGTTGTAGCTTTGGTCTGATCATCATGAAATTTGTCATGGATATTAATATTGACATTAACGAATCATTTTGGGGTCGTTCGGCCTTAAAACAATGGCCACCAGCAGCCATCTTGGATTTTACTCTTTGCATGACTAAATCCTTTAGCATGGGCTAAGGTCGTAGCTTTGGTCTGATCATCATGAAATTTATCATGTATGTTAATATTGACATGTAGATGGGAATGAGTCATTTTGGTATCGTTCGGCCAAAAAACATGGCCGCCAGCAGCCATCTTGGATTTTACTCTTTGCATGACTAAATCCTTTGGCATGGGCTACAAGTCCGATCTTTGGTCCGATCATCATGAGATTTGTCATGGATGTTAATAATGACATGTTAATGGGAACAGGTCTTTTTGGGGTCATTCGGCAAAAAAACATGACTGCCAGCGGCCATCTTGGATTTTACTCTTTGCATAACTAGGCCTTTCAACTTTCCACATTCCTAATCACTCCATTGACTGTAACACATGAAATTATTCCCCTTTTCCAAGTTGAGCTACAGTGTCATTGACACTTTCATATTCTCACAACTTACTGTCATTTTGGGGCGGGAGTATGTTGGGAATTATTATATATTATTTTGTATACGCGCTTTGTGTCGGGTGCTTTTATGTACGACGTAAGTTTAGAGGTCTGTAAGAAGTGAATCGACCTCGTGTTCAATATATCGTTTCGATACATCTTTTCTTGTTTATACTCCCAAACATTATGTTGTTATTAGTCGAGTTTTTTTCCAAAATTCGACTTATAGTTTGATGAGGGACGGCGGGCGGGCGGGCGACGTGTTTTGCTTATAACTCAACCGTTTATTGACGGATTAAAAAAAATTGTTGTGTGAGTACATATCCATGCACGTAAGCTGCAGACAAAAAAATCGTGTTCGTCCACACATTTATTACAGAGTTATGGCCCTTTGCCATTTTTCACTGATTTTAGGCTCGTTAGCGCAACAACTTCAACAATCGTTATCTGATTCGATTGAAATTTGGGATATAGGTGTCTCCCAAGAATATCTCGGATGAGTTCGAAAACCGGCCTGGTCCGATAAAATTTGATAGAGTTATGGCCCTTAATTAGTCATTTTTCACAAATTTTCAGCTCGTTAGCGCGATAACTTCAACAAACGTTATCCAATTTGATTGAAATTTGGTATATAGGTGTCTCCCAAGAATATCTCGGATGAGTTCGAAAACCGGCCTGGTCCGATAAAATTTGATAGAGTTATGGCCCTTAATTAGTCATTTTTCATGAATTTTCAGCTCGTTAGCGCGATAACTTCAACAAACGTTATCCGATTTGATTGAAATTTGGCATATAGGTGTCTCCCAAGAATATCTCGGTCGAGTTCGAAAACCGGCCTGGTCCGATAAAATTTGATAGAGTTATGGCCCTTAATTAGTCATTTTTCACGAATTTTCAGCTCGTTAGCGCGATAATTTAACAAACATCATCCTATTTGATTGAAATTTTGATATATAGTTGTCTCCCAAGAATACCTCGGACGAGTTAGAAAACCGGCCCGGTCAGATAAAATTTGATAGAGTTATGGTCCTTAAGTAGTCATTTTGTACGAATTTTGAGCTCGTTAGCGCGATAACTTCAACAAATGTCATCCGATTCAACTAAAATTTGGTATATAAGTGTCTTCCAATAATATCCTGGACGAGTTCGAAAACCAGCCTGGCCCAATACAATTTGATAGAGTTATGGCCCTTAATTAGTCATTTTTCACGAATTTTCAGCTCGTTAGCGCGATAACTTCAACAAATGTTATCCGATTTGATTGAAATTTGGTATATAGGTGTCTCCTAAGAATATCTCGGATGAGTTCGAAAACCGGCCTGGTCCGATAAAATTTGATAGAGTTATGGCCCTTAATTAGTCATTTTTCACGAATTTTCAGCTCGTTAGCGCGATAACTTCAACAAACGTTATCCGACTTGATTGAAATTTGGTATATAGGTGTCTCCCAAGAATATCTCGGACGAGTTCGAAAACCGGCCTGGTCCGATAAAATTTGATAGAGTTATGGCCCTTAATTAGTCATTTTTCACGAATTTTCAGCTCGTTAGCGCGATAACTTCAACAAACGTTATCCGATTTGATTGAAATTTGTTATATAGGTGTCTCCCAAGAATATCTCGGACGAGTTCGAAAACCGGCCTGGTCCGATAAAATTTGATAGAGTTATGGCCCTTAATTAGTCATTTTTCACGAATTTTCAGCCCGTTAGCGCGATAACTTCAACAAACGTTATCTGATTTGATTGAAATTCGGTATATAGGTGTCTCCCAAGAATATCTCGGTCGAGTTCGAAAACCGGCCTGGTCCGATAAAAATTTGATAGAGTTATGGCCCTTAATTAGTCATTTTTTCACAAATTTTCAGCTCGTTAGCGCGATAATTTAACAAAAATCATCCTATTTGATTGAAATTTTGATATATAGGTGTCTCCCAAGAATACCTCGGACGAGTTAGAAAACCGGCCCGGTCTGATAAAATTTGATAGAGTTATGGTCCTTAAGTAGTCATTTTGTACGAATTTTGAGCTCGTTAGCGCGATAACTTCAACAAACGTCATCCGATTCAACTAAAATTTGGTATATAAGTGTCTTCCAATAATATCCTGGACGAGTTCGAAAACCAGTCTGGCACAATAAAATTTGATAGAGTTATGGCCCTTAATTAGTCATTTTTCGTGAATTTTTAGATCGCTAGCGCGATAACTTCAACAAACGTCCTCCGATTTGTTTAAAATTTGGAATAGACATACTTGCCAAGAATATTTCAGACGAGTTCGAAAACCGGCCTGGTCCGATAAAATTTGATAGAATTATGGCCCTTAATTAGTCATTTTTCATGAATTTTCAGCTCGTTAGCGCGATAACTTCAACAAACGTTATCCGATTTGATTGAAATTTGGCATATAGGTGTCTCCCAAGAATATCTCGGTCGAGTTCGAAAACCGGCCAGGTCCGATAAAATTTGATAGAGTTATGGCCCTTAATTAGTAATTTTTTCACAAATTTTCAGCTCGTTAGCGCGATAATTTAACAAACATCATCCTATTTGATTGAAATTTTGATATATAGGTGTCTCCCAAGAATACCTCGGACGAGTTAGAAAACCGGCCCGGTCTGATAAAATTTGATAGAGTTATGGTCCTTAAGTAGTCATTTTGTACGAATTTTGAGCTCGTTAGCGCGATAACTTCAACAAAACGTCATCCGATTCAACTAAAATTTGGTATATAAGTGTCTTCCAATAATATCCTGGACGAGTTCGAAAACCAGTCTGGCCCAATAAAATTTGATAGAGTTATGGCCCTTAATTAGTCATTTTTCGTGAATTTTTAGCTCGTTAGCGCGATAACTTCAACAAACGTCCTCCGATTTGTTTAAAATTTGGAATAGACATACTTGCCAAGAATATTTCAGACGAGTTCGAAAACCAGCCTGGCCCGATAAAATTTGATAGAGTTATGGCCCTTAATTAGTCATTTTTCGATTTTACCTATTAATTAGTCTACCGATACTGCATGATGCACACCAATTGGCGGTAGCCACCGGCGGTAAGCCACCGAAAACGAGACACAGCATCTCTGATGCCACCTCTTGTTTATAAATGTGGTATGGCCTTCCATAGGATTTTGGATCATGATATGGTATGCATCAACAACACGTGAGGGGGGCACCTATGTCTGTGTGCTAAAATGTGACCTTGGCACCTTATTTGCACAGGTCTGCCATATCAAGAGAGTCATAATATCAGATGGACGTTATAGAGTTATATGTATAGTGTCGTCACAGAATAAATTTAATACCCTTGGCTATATAGACAAATCATTGTTAAATTGAACTTCAGAGCAATTAACTTTTCTTACAAATATGACTTTACAAAGATTTGCATTCCAGTACAATTGAACTGAACTTCAGGCAATGATTTATAAATGTGAAATTGCATTCCATAGGATTTTGGATAACACATGGGGGGGTGTTTTCACATTTGTTAATGATTGGATTTCTATCGCGTTGCCCAACGCCATGACATTGACTCATGGCAACAAGATATATCATTGTCCATTATTAGCTCAACTTTACTTTGTAAAGTTTGAGCTATTGCCATGGCTTTGTCGTCCGTCGTCCGTGTGTGTACGTAAGGCGTCAACAATGCAGTCTACAGGTCGTACCTTTGGTCGGATCATGATGAAATTTGTCATAGCTGTTGACATCAACATTTAGACCAGAATGATTAATTTTGGGGTCATTCGGTAAAAAAACATGGCCGCCAGTGGCCATCTTGCATTTAAAAATTCAATCTTTTAGCACGGGCTACAGGGCGTACTATTTGTCTGATCATCATGAAATTTGTCATGAATGTTAAGATTGACATGTAGATGGGAACAAGTAATTTTTGGGTCATTTGGCCCAAAAACATGGCCGCCAGCAGCCATCTTGAATTTTACTCTTTGTATGACTAAATTCTTTAGTACGGGCTACAGGTCGTACTTTTAGTCTGATCATCATAAAATTTGTCAAGAATGTTAATAATGACATGTAGATGGGAACGAGTCATTTTGGGGTCATTCGGCCAAAAAACATGGCCGCCAGCAGGCATCTTTGATTTCACTCTTTGTATGACTAAATCCTTTAGCACGGGCTACAGGTCGTACCTTTAGTCTGATCATCATCAAATTTGTCATGGATGTTAATATTGACATGTAGATGGGAACGAGTCATTTTGGGGTCATTTGGCCCAAAAACATGGCCGCCAGCAGCCATCTTGGATTTTACTCTTTGTATGACTAAATCCTTTAGCACGGGCTACAGGTCGTACCTTTAGTCTGATCATCATAAAATTTGTGATGGCTGTTGAAATTGGAATGTAGATGGGAACGAGCCATTTTGGGGTCATTCGGACAAAAAATAATGGCCGCCAGCAGCCATCTTGGATTTTACTCTTTGTATGACTAAATCCTTTAGTACGGGCTACAGGTCGTACCTTTAGTCTGATCATCATCAAATTTGTCATGGATGTTAATATTGACATGTAGATGGAAACGAGTCATTTTGGGGTCATTTGGCCCAAAAACATGGCCGCCAGCAGCCATCTTGGATTTTACTCTTTGTATGACTAAATTCTTTAGCACGGGCTACAGGTCGTACTTTTAGTCTGATCATCATAATATTTGTCAAGAATGTTAATAATGACATGTAGATGGGAACGAGTCATTTTGGGGTCATTCGGCCAAAAAACATGGCCGCCAGCAGGCATCTTTGATTTCACTCTTTGTATGACTAAATCCTTTAGCACGGGCTACAGGTCGTACCTTTAGTCCGATCATCATAAAATTTGTCGTGGCTGTTGAAATTGGAATGTAGATGGGAACGAGCCATTTTGGGGTCATTCGGACAAAAAACATGGCTGCCAGCGGCCATCTTGGATTTCAAAATTCAATCCATTAGCACGGGCCACAGGTCGTACTGTTCGTCTGATCATCATGAAATTTGTCATGGATGTTAATATTGACATGTAGATGGGAACGAGTAATTTTGGGGTCATTCGGCCCAAAAACATGGCGGCCAGCAGCCATCTTGGATTTTACTCTTTGTATGACTAAATTCTTTAGCACGGTCTACAGGTCGTACTTTTAGTCTGATCATCATAAAATTTGTCAAGAATGTTAATAATGACATGTAGATGGGAACGAGTCATTTTGGGGTCATTCGGCCAAAAAACATGGCCGCCAGCAGGCATCTTTGATTTCACTCTTTGTATGACTAAATCCTTTAGCACGGGCTACAGGTCGTACCTTTAGTCTGATCATCATCAAATTTGTCATGGATGTTAATATTGACATGTAGATGGGAACGAGTCATTTTGGGGTCATTTGGCCCAAAAACATGGCCGCCAGCAGCCATCTTGGATTTTACTCTTTGTATGACTAAATCCTTTAGCACGGGCTACAGGTCGTACCTTTAGTCCGATCATCATAAAATTTGTTGTGGCTGTTGAAATTGGAATGTAGATGGGAACGAGTCATTTTGGGGTCATTCGGACAAAAAACATGGCTGCCAGTGGCCATCTTGGATTTCAAAATTCAATCCATTAGCACGGGCCACAGGTCGTACTGTTCGTCTGATCATCATGAAATTTGTCATGGATGTTAATATTGACATGTAGATGGGAACGAGCCATTTTGGGGTCATTCGGCCAAAAAACATGGCGGCCAGCAGCCATCTTGGATTTTACTCTTTGTATGACTAAATTCTTTAGCACGGGCTACAGGTCGTACCTTTAGTCTGATCATCATCAAATTTGTCATGGATGTTAATATTGACATGTAGATGGGAACGAGTCATTTTGGGGTCATTTGGCCCAAAAACATGGCCGCCAGCAGCCATCTTGGATTTTACTCTTTGTATGACTAAATCCTTTAGCACGGGCTACAGGTCGTACCTTTAGTCTGATCATCATAAAATTTGTGATGGCTGTTGAAATTGGAATGTAGATGGGAACGAGCCATTTTGGGGTCATTCAGACAAAAAATAATGGCCGCCAGCAGCCATCTTGGATTTTACTCTTTGTATGACTAAATCCTTTAGCACGGGCTACAGGTCGTACCTTTAGTCTGATCATCATCAAATTTGTCATGGATGTTAATATTGACATGTAGATGGGAACGAGTCATTTTGGGGTCATTTGGCCCAAAAACATGGCCACCAGCAGCCATCTTGGATTTTACTCTTTGTATGACTAAATTCTTTAGCACGGGCTACAGGTCGTACTTTTAGTCTGATCATCATAAAATTTGTCAAGAATGTTAATAATGACATGTAGATGGGAACGAGTCATTTTGGGGTCATTTGGCCCAAAAACATGGCCGCCAGCAGCCATCTTGGATTTTACTCTTTGTATGACTAAATCCTTTAGCACGGGCTACAGGTCGTACCTTTAGTCTGATCATCATAAAATTTGTGATGGCTGTTGAAATTGGAATGTAGATGGGAACGAGCCATGTTGGGGTCATTCGGACAAAAAATAATGGCCGCCAGCAGCCATCTTGGATTTTACTCTTTGTATGACTAAATCCTTTAGCACGGGCTACAGGTCGTACCTTTAGTCTGATCATCATCAAATTTGTCATGGATGTTAATATTGACATGTAGATGGGAACGAGTCATTTTGGGGTCATTTGGCCCAAAAACATGGCCGCCAGCAGCCATCTTGGATTTTACTCTTTGTATGACTAAATTCTTTAGCACGGGCTACAGGTCGTACTTTTAGTCTGATCATCATAATATTTGTCAAGAATGTTAATAATGACATGTAGATGGGAACGAGTCATTTTGGGGTCATTCGGCCAAAAAACATGGCCGCCAGCAGGCATCTTTGATTTCACTCTTTGTATGACTAAATCCTTTAGCACGGGCTACAGGTCGTACCTTTAGTCCGATCATCATAAAATTTGTCGTGGCTGTTGAAATTGTAATGTAGATGGGAACGAGTCATTTTGGGGTCATTCGGACAAAAAACATGGCTGCCAGCGGCCATCTTGGATTTCAAAATTCAATCCATTAGCACGGGCCACAGGTCGTACTGTTCTTCTGATCATCATGAAATTTGTCATGGATGTTAATATTGACATGTAGATGGGAACGAGTAATTTTGGGGTCATTCGGCCAAAAAACATGGCGGCCAGCAGCCATCTTGGATTTTACTCTTTGTATGACTAAATTCTTTAGCACGGGCTACAGGTCGTACCTTTAGTCTGATCATCATCAAATTTGTCATGGATGTTAATATTGACATGTAGATGGGAACGAGTCATTTTGGGGTCATTTGGCCCAAAAACATGGCCGCCAGCAGCCATCTTTGATTTCACTCTTTGTATGTCTAAAGCCTTTAGCACGGGCTACAGGTCGTACCTTTAGTCTGATCATCATCAAATTTGTCATGGATGTTAATATTGACATGTAGATGGGAACGAGTCATTTTGGGGTCATTTGGCCCAAAAACATGGCCGCCAGCAGCCATCTTGGATTTTACTCTTTGTATGACTAAATCCTTTAGCACGGGCTACAGGTCGTACCTTTAGTCTGATCATCATAAAATTTGTGATGGCTTTTGAAATTGGAATGTAGATGGGAACGAGCCATTTTGGGGTCATTCTGACAAAAAATAATGGCCGCCAGCAGCCATCTTGGATTTTACTCTTTGTATGACTAAATCCTTGAGCACGGGCTACAGGTCGTACCTTTAGTCTGATCATCATCAAATTTGTCATGGATGTTAATATTGACATGTAGATGGGAACGAGTCATTTTGGGGTCATTTGGCCCAAAAACATGGCCGCCAGCAGCCATCTTGGATTTTACTCTTTGTATGACTAAATTCTTTAGCACGGGCTACAGGTCGTACTTTTAGTCTGATCATCATAAAATTTGTCAAGAATGTTAATAATGACATGTAGATAGTAACGAGTCATATTGGGGTCATTTGGCCCAAAAACATGGCCGCCAGCAGCCATCTTGGATTTTACTCTTTGTATGACTAAATTCTTTAGCACGGGCTACAGGTCGTACTTTTAGTCTGATCATCATAAAATTTGTCAAGAATGTTAATAATGACATGTAGATGGGAACGAGTCATTTTGGGGTCATTCGGCCAAAAAACATGGCCGCCAGCAGGCATCTTTGATTTCACTCTTTGTATGACTAAATCCTTTAGCACGGGCTACAGGTCGTACCTTTAGTCCGATCATCATAAAATTTGTTGTGGCTGTTGAAATTGGAATGTAGATGGGAACGAGTCATTTTGGGGTCATTCGGACAAAAAACATGGCTGCCAGCGGCCATCTTGGATTTCAAAATTCAATCCATTAGCACGGGCCACAGGTCGTACTGTTCGTCTGATCATCATGAAATTTGTCATGGATGTTAATATTGACATGTAGATGGGAACGAGTAATTTTGGGGTCATTCGGCCAAAAAACATGGCGGCCAGCAGCCATCTTGGATTTTACTCTTTGTATGACTAAATTCTTTAGCACGGGCTACAGGTCGTACCTTTAGTCTGATCATCATCAAATTTGTCATGGATGTTAATATTGACATGTAGATGGGAACGAGTCATTTTGGGGTCATTTGGCCCAAAAACATGGCCGCCAGCAGCCATCTTGGATTTTACTCTTTGTATGACTAAATCCTTTAGCACGGGCTACAGGTCGTACCTTTAGTCTGATCATCATAAAATTTGTGATGGCTGTTGAAATTGGAATGTAGATGGGAACGAGCCATTTTGGGATCATTCAGACAAAAAATAATGGCCGCCAGCAGCCATCTTGGATTTTACTCTTTGTATGACTAAATCCTTTAGCACGGGCTACAGGTCGTACCTTTAGTCTGATCATCATCAAATTTGTCATGGATGTTAATATTGACATGTAGATGGGAACGAGTCATTTTGGGGTCATTTGGCCCAAAAACATGGCCGCCAGCAGCCATCTTGGATTTTACTCTTTGTATGACTAAATTCTTTAGCACGGGCTACAGGTCGTACTTTTAGTCTGATCATCATAAAATTTGTCAAGAATGTTAATAATGACATGTAGATGGGAACGAGTCATTTTGGGGTCATTTGGCTCAAAAACATGGCCGCCAGCAGCCATCTTGGATTTTACTCTTTGTATGACTAAATCCTTTAGCACGGGCTACAGGTCGTACCTTTAGTCTGATCATCATAAAATTTGTGATGGCTGTTGAAATTGGAATGTAGATGGGAACGAGCCATTTTGGGGTCATTCGGACAAAAAATAATGGCCGCCAGCAGCCATCTTGGATTTTACTCTTTGTATGACTAAATCCTTTAGCACGGGCTACAGGTCGTACCTTTAGTCTGATCATCATCAAATTTGTCATGGATGTTAATATTGACATGTAGATGGGAACGAGTCATTTTGGGGTCATTTGGCCCAAAAACATGGCCGCCAGCAGCCATCTTGGATTTTACTCTTTGTATGACTAAATTCTTTAGCACGGGCTACAGGTCGTACTTTTAGTCTGATCATCATAATATTTGTCAAGAATGTTAATAATGACATGTAGATGGGAACGAGTCATTTTGGGGTCATTCGGCCAAAAAACATGGCCGCCAGCAGGCATCTTTGATTTCACTCTTTGTATGACTAAATCCTTTAGCACGGGCTACAGGTCGTACCTTTAGTCCGATCATCATAAAATTTGTCGTGGCTGTTGAAATTGTAATGTAGATGGGAACGATTCATTTTGGGGTCATTCGGACAAAAAACATGGCTGCCAGCGGCCATCTTGGATTTCAAAATTCAATCCATTAGCACGGGCCACAGGTCGTACTGTTCTTCTGATCATCATGAAATTTGTCATGGATGTTAATATTGACATGTAGATGGGAACGAGTAATTTTGGGGTCATTCGGCCAAATAACATGGCGGCCAGCAGCCATCTTGGATTTTACTCTTTGTATGACTAAATTCTTTAGCACGGGCTACAGGTCGTACCTTTAGTCTGATCATCATCAAATTTGTCATGGATGTTAATATTTACATGTAGATGGGAACGAGTCATTTTGGGGTCATTTGGCCCAAAAACATGGCCGCCAGCAGCCATCTTGTATTTTACTCTTTGTATGACTAAATTCTTTAGCACGGGCTACAGGTCGTACTTTTAGTCTGATCATCATAAAATTTGTCAAGAATGTTAATAATGACATGTAG
The DNA here is from genome assembly GCA_032622095.1 of Siphonodentalium dalli. Lineage (NCBI taxonomy): Eukaryota > Metazoa > Mollusca > Scaphopoda > Gadilida > Siphonodentaliidae > Siphonodentalium > Siphonodentalium dalli. Next base: position 149,481,129 of record CP136063.1, read on the forward strand.
ATGGGAACGAGTCATTTTGGGGTCATTTGGCCCAAAAAACATGGCCGCCAGCAGCCATCTTGGATTTTACTCTTTGTATGACTAAATCCTTTAGCACGGGCTACAGGTCGTACCTTTAGTCTGATCATCATAAAATTTGTGATGGCTGTTGAAATTGGAATGTAGATGGGAACGAGCCATTTTGGGGTCATTCGGACAAAAAATAATGGCCGCCAGCAGCCATCTTGGATTTTACTCTTTGTATGACTAAATCCTTTAGCACGGGCTACAGGTTGTACCTTTAGTCTGATCATCATCAAATTTGTCATGGATGTTAATATTGACATGTAGATGGGAACGAGTCATTTTGGGGTCATTTGGCCCAAAAACATGGCCGCCAGCAGCCATCTTGGATTTTACTCTTTGTATGACTAAATTCTTTAGCACGGGCTACAGGTCGTACTTTTAGTCTGATCATCATAATATTTGTCAAGAATGTTAATAATGACATGTAGATGGGAACGAGTCATTTTGGGGTCATTCGGCCAAAAAACATGGCCGCCAGCAGGCATCTTTGATTTCACTCTTTGTATGACTAAATCCTTTAGCACGGGCTACAGGTCGTACCTTTAGTCCGATCATCATAAAATTTGTCGTGGCTGTTGAAATTGTAATGTAGATGGGAACGAGTCATTTTGGGGTCATTCGGACAAAAAACATGGCTGCCAGCGGCCATCTTGGATTTCAAAATTCAATCCATTAGCACGGGCCACAGGTCGTACTGTTCTTCTGATCATCATGAAATTTGTCATGGATGTTAATATTGACATGTAGATGGGAACGAGTAATTTTGGGGTCATTCGGCCAAAAAACATGGCGGCCAGCAGCCATCTTGGATTTTACTCTTTGTATGACTAAATTCTTTAGCACGGGCTACAGGTCGTACCTTTAGTCTGATCATCATCAAATTTGTCATGGATGTTAATATTTACATGTAGATGGGAACGAGTCATTTTGGGGTCATTTGGCCCAAAAACATGGCCGCCAGCAGCCATCTTGGATTTTACTCTTTGTATGACTAAATCCTTTAGCACGGGCTACAGGTCGTACCTTTAGTCTGATCATCATCAAATTTGTCATGGATGTTAATATTTACATGTAGATGGGAACGAGTCATTTTGGGGTCATTTGGCCCAAAAACATGGCCGCCAGCAGCCATCTTGGATTTTACTCTTTGTATGACTAAATCCTTTAGCACGGGCTACAGGTCGTACCTTTAGTCTGATCATCATAAAATTTGTGATGGCTGTTGAAATTGGAATGTAGATGGGAACGAGCCATTTTGGGGTCATTCGGACAAAAAATAATGGCCGCCAGCAGCCATCTTGGATTTTACTCTTTGTATGACTAAATCCTTTAGCACGGGCTACAGGTCGTACCTTTAGTCTGATCATCATCAAATTTGTCATGGATGTTAATATTGACATGTAGATGGGAACGAGTCATTTTGGGGTCATTTGGCCCAAAAACATGGCCGCCAGCAGCCATCTTGGATTTTACTCTTTGTATGACTAAATTCTTTAGCACGGGCTACAGGTCGTACTTTTAGTCTGATCATCATAAAATTTGTCAAGAATGTTAATAATGACATGTAGATGGGAACGAGTCATTTTGGGGTCATTCGGCCAAAAAACATGGCCGCCAGCAGGCATCTTTGATTTCACTCTTTGTATGACTAAATCCTTTAGCACGGGCTACAGGTCGTACCTTTAGTCCGATCATCATAAAATTTGTCGTGGCTGTTGAAATTGGAATGTAGATGGGAACGAGTCATTTTGGGGTCATTCGGACAAAAAACATGGCTGCCAGCGGCCATCTTGGATTTCAAAATTCAATCCATTAGCACGGGCCACAGGTCGTACTGTTCGTCTGATCATCATGAAATTTGTCATGGATGTTAATATTGACATGTAGATGGGAACGAGTAATTTTGGGGTCATTCGGCCAAAAAACATGGCGGCCAGCAGCCATCTTGGATTTTACTCTTTGTATGACTAAATTCTTTAGCACGGGCTACAGGTCGTACTTTTAGTCTGATCATCATAAAATTTGTCAAGAATGTTAATAATGACATGTAGATGGGAACGAGTCATTTTGGGGTCATTTGGCCCAAAAACATGGCCGCCAGCAGCCATCTTGGATTTTACTCTTTGTATGACTAAATCCTTTAGCACGGGCTACAGGTCGTACCTTTAGTCTGATCATCATAAAATTTGTGATGGCTGTTGAAATTGGAATGTAGATGGGAACGAGCCATTTTGGGGTCATTCGGACAAAAAATAATGGCCGCCAGCAGCCATCTTGGATTTTACTCTTTGTATGACTAAATCCTTTAGCACGGGCTACAGGTCGTACCTTTAGTCTGATCATCATCAAATTTGTCATGGATGTTAATATTGACATGTAGATGGGAACGAGTCATTTTGGGGTCATTTGGCCCAAAAACATGGCCGCCAGCAGCCATCTTGGATTTTACTCTTTGTATGACTAAATTCTTTAGCACGGGCTACAGGTCGTACTTTTAGTCTGATCATCATAATATTTGTCAAGAATGTTAATAATGACATGTAGATGGGAACGAGTCATTTTGGGGTCATTCGGCCAAAAAACATGGCCGCCAGCAGGCATCTTTGATTTCACTCTTTGTATGACTAAATCCTTTAGCACGGGCTACAGGTCGTACCTTTAGTCCGATCATCATAAAATTTGTCGTGGCTGTTGAAATTGGAATGTAGATGGGAACGAGTCATTTTGGGGTCATTCGGACAAAAAACATGGCTGCCAGCGGCCATCTTGGATTTCAAAATTCAATCCATTAGCACGGGGCACAGGTCGTACTGTTCGTCTGATCATCATGAAATTTGTCATGGATGTTAATATTGACATGTAGATGGGAACGAGTAATTTTGGGGTCATTCGGCCAAAAAACATGGCGGCCAGCAGCCATCTTGGATTTTACTCTTTGTATGACTAAATTCTTTAGCATGGGCTACAGGTCGTACCTTTAGTCTGATCATCATCAAATTTGTCATGGATGTTAATATTGACATGTAGATGGGAACGAGTCATTTTGGGGTCATTTGGCCCAAAAACATGGCCGCCAGCAGCCATCTTGGATTTTACTCTTTGTATGACTAAATCCTTTAGCACGGGCTACAGGTCGTACCTTTAGTCTGATCATCATAAAATTTGTGATGGCTGTTGAAATTGGAATGTAGATGGGAACGAGCCATTTTGGGGTCATTCAGACAAAAAATAATGGCCGCCAGCAGCCATCTTGGATTTTACTCTTTGTATGACTAAATCCTTTAGCACGGGCTACAGGTCGTACCTTTAGTCTGATCATCATCAAATTTGTCATGGATGTTAATATTGAAATGTAGATGGGAACGAGTCATTTTGGGGTCATTTGGCCCAAAAACATGGCCGCCAGCAGCCATCTTGGATTTTACTCTTTGTATGACTAAATTCTTTAGCACGGGCTACAGGTCGTACTTTTAGTCTGATCATCATAAAATTTGTCAAGAATGTTAATAATGACATGTAGATGGGAACGAGTCATTTTGGGGTCATTTGGCCCAAAAACATGGCCGCCAGCAGCCATCTTGGATTTTACTCTTTGTATGACTAAATCCTTTAGCACGGGCTACAGGTCGTACCTTTAGTCTGATCATCATAAAATTTGTGATGGCTGTTGAAATTGGAATGTAGATGGGAACGAGCCATTTTGGGGTCATTCGGACAAAAAATAATGGCCGCCAGCAGCCATCTTGGATTTTACTCTTTGTATGACTAAATCCTTTAGCACGGGCTACAGGTCGTACCTTTAGTCTGATCATCATCAAATTTGTCATGGATGTTAATATTGACATGTAGATGGGAACGAGTCATTTTGGGGTCATTTGGCCCGAAAACATGGCCGCCAGCAGCCATCTTGGATTTTACTCTTTGTATGACTAAATTCTTTAGCACGGGCTACAGGTCGTACTTTTAGTCTGATCATCATAATATTTGTCAAGAATGTTAATAATGACATGTAGATGGGAACGAGTCATTTTGGGGTCATTCGGCCAAAAAACATGGCCGCCAGCAGGCATCTTTGATTTCACTCTTTGTATGACTAAATCCTTTAGCACGGGCTACAGGTCGTACCTTTAGTCCGATCATCATAAAATTTGTCGTGGCTGTTGAAATTGTAATGTAGATGGGAACGAGTCATTTTGGGGTCATTCGGACAAAAAACATGGCTGCCAGCGGCCATCTTGGATTTCAAAATTCAATCCATTAGCACGGGCCACAGGTCGTACTGTTCTTCTGATCATCATAAAATTTGTCATGGATGTTAATATTGACATGTAGATGGGAACGAGTAATTTTGGGGTCATTCGGCCAAAAAACATGGCGGCCAGCAGCCATCTTGGATTTTACTCTTTGTATGACTAAATTCTTTAGCACGGGCTACAGGTCGTACCTTTAGTCTGATCATCATCAAATTTGTCGTGGATGTTAATATTGACATGTAGATGGGAACGAGTCATTTTGGGGTCATTTGGCCCAAAAACATGGCCGCCAGCAGCCATCTTGGATTTTACTCTTTGTATGACTAAATTCTTTAGCACGGGCTACAGGTCGTACTTTTAGTCTGATCATCATAATATTTGTCAAGAATGTTAATAATGACATGTAGATGGGAACGAGTCATTTTGGGGTCATTCGGCCCAAAAAACATGGCCGCCAGCAGGCATCTTTGATTTCACTCTTTGTATGACTAAATCCTTTAGCACGGGCTACAGGTCGTACCTTTAGTCCGATCATCATAAAATTTGTCGTGGCTGTTGAAATTGGAATGTAGATGGGAACGAGTCATTTTGGGGTCATTCGGACAAAAAACATGGCTGCCAGCGGCCATCTTGGATTTCAAAATTCAATCCATTAGCACGGGGCACAGGTCGTACTGTTCGTCTGATCATCATGAAATTTGTCATGGATGTTAATATTGACATGTAGATGGGAACGAGTAATTTTGGGGTCATTCGGCCAAAAAACATGGCGGCCAGCAGCCATCTTGGATTTTACTCTTTGTATGACTAAATTCTTTAGCATGGGCTACAGGTCGTACCTTTCGTCTGATCATCATCAAATTTGTCATGGATGTTAATATTGACATGTAGATGGGAACGAGTCATTTTGGGGTCATTTGGCCCAAAAACATGGCCGCCAGCAGCCATCTTGGATTTTACTCTTTGTATGACTAAATCCTTTAGCACGGGCTACAGGTCGTACCTTTAGTCTGATCATCATAAAATTTGTGATGGCTGTTGAAATTGGAATGTAGATGGGAACGAGCCATTTTGGGGTCATTCAGACAAAAAATAATGGCCGCCAGCAGCCATCTTGGATTTTACTCTTTGTATGACTAAATCCTTTAGCACGGGCTACAGGTCGTACCTTTAGTCTGATCATCATCAAATTTGTCATGGATGTTAATATTGAAATGTAGATGGGAACGAGTCATTTTGGGGTCATTTGGCCCAAAAACATGGCCGCCAGCAGCCATCTTGGATTTTACTCTTTGTATGACTAAATTCTTTAGCACGGGCTACAGGTCGTACTTTTAGTCTGATCATCATAAAATTTGTCAAGAATGTTAATAATGACATGTAGATGGGAACGAGTCATTTTGGGGTCATTTGGCCCAAAAACATGGCCGCCAGCAGCCATCTTGGATTTTACTCTTTGTATGACTAAATCCTTTAGCACGGGCTACAGGTCGTACCTTTAGTCTGATCATCATAAAATTTGTGATGGCTGTTGAAATTGGAATGTAGATGGGAACGAGCCATTTTGGGGTCATTCGGACAAAAAATAATGGCCGCCAGCAGCCATCTTGGATTTTACTCTTTGTATGACTAAATCCTTTAGCACGGGCTACAGGTCGTACCTTTAGTCTGATCATCATCAAATTTGTCATGGATGTTAATATTGACATGTAGATGGGAACGAGTCATTTTGGGGTCATTTGGCCCGAAAACATGGCCGCCAGCAGCCATCTTGGATTTTACTCTTTGTATGACTAAATTCTTTAGCACGGGCTACAGGTCGTACTTTTAGTCTGATCATCATAATATTTGTCAAGAATGTTAATAATGACATGTAGATGGGAACGAGTCATTTTGGGGTCATTCGGCCAAAAAACATGGCCGCCAGCAGGCATCTTTGATTTCACTCTTTGTATGACTAAATCCTTTAGCACGGGCTACAGGTCGTACCTTTAGTCCGATCATCATAAAATTTGTCGTGGCTGTTGAAATTGTAATGTAGATGGGAACGAGTCATTTTGGGGTCATTCGGACAAAAAACATGGCTGCCAGCGGCCATCTTGGATTTCAAAATTCAATCCATTAGCACGGGCCACAGGTCGTACTGTTCTTCTGATCATCATAAAATTTGTCATGGATGTTAATATTGACATGTAGATGGGAACGAGTAATTTTGGGGTCATTCGGCCAAAAAACATGGCGGCCAGCAGCCATCTTGGATTTTACTCTTTGTATGACTAAATTCTTTAGCACGGGCTACAGGTCGTACCTTTAGTCTGATCATCATCAAATTTGTCGTGGATGTTAATATTGACATGTAGATGGGAACGAGTCATTTTGGGGTCATTTGGCCCAAAAACATGGCCGCCAGCAGCCATCTTGGATTTTACTCTTTGTATGACTAAATCCTTTAGCACGGGCTACAGGTCGTACCTTTAGTCTGATCATCATAAAATTTGTGATGGCTGTTGAAATTGGAATGTAGATGGGAACGAGCCATTTTGGGGTCATTCGGACAAAAAATAATGGCCGCCAGCAGCCATCTTGGATTTTACTCTTTGTATGACTAAATCCTTTAGCACGGGCTACAGGTCGTACCTTTAGTCTGATCATCATCAAATTTGTCATGGATGTTAATATTGACATGTAGATGGGAACGAGTCATTTTGGGGTCATTTGGCCCAAAAACATGGCCGCCAGCAGCCATCTTGGATTTTACTCTTTGTATGACTAAATCCTTTAGCACGGGCTACAGGTCGTACCTTTAGTCTGATCATCATCAAATTTGTCATGGATGTTAATATTGACATGTAGATGGGAACGAGTCATTTTGGGGTCATTTGGCCCAAAAACATGGCCGCCAGCAGCCATCTTGGATTTTACTCTTTGTATGACTAAATTCTTTAGCACGGGCTACAGGTCGTACTTTTAGTCTGATCATCATAAAATTTGTCAAGAATGTTAATAATGACATGTAGATGGGAACGAGTCATTTTGGGGTCATTTGGCCCAAAAACATGGCCGCCAGCAGCCATCTTGGATTTTACTCTTTGTATGACTGAATCCTTTAGCACGGGCTACAGGTCGTACCTTTAGTCTGATCATCATAAAATTTGTGATGGCTGTTGAAATTGGAATGTAGATGGGAACGAGCCATTTTGGGGTCATTCGGACAAAAAATAATGGCCGCCAGCAGCCATCTTGGATTTTACTCTTTGTATGACTAAATCCTTTAGCACGGGCTACAGGTCGTACCTTTAGTCTGATCATCATCAAATTTGTCATGGATGTTAATATTGACATGTAGATGGGAACGAGTCATTTTGGGGTCATTTGGCCCAAAAACATGGCCGCCAGCAGCCATCTTGGATTTTACTCTTTGTATGACTAAATTCTTTAGCACGGGCTACAGGTCGTACTTTTAGTCTGATCATCATAATATTTGTCAAGAATGTTAATAATGACATGTAGATGGGAACGAGTCATTTTGGGGTCATTCGGCCAAAAAACATGGCCGCCAGCAGGCATCTTTGATTTCACTCTTTGTA